>JASKDV010196262.1:0-11198 GCA_032466395.1 Aegires albopunctatus
TAATTCTTAGTTTATAAAAAACAATAAAACCCTAATTGAAAAATTCGACTGTGTCGTGCGCTAAATAATGTTATTTTATGATTGTGTGCAAAAAATGATACCTCTAAATGCTGTAGATTTTCTTGAAAGTGTTATTATTATAATTATATTATTATTACTAGCCGACACTGCATCGTTGCTTGCAATGGTTAAACAAACACATTGAAAAAAATCGAAATATAGCTTCAACTATCCTAAACAAAGAAAGTGAAAGTAGATTGGGCTTGATTCGAGGTAAATGAATTGCCTTGCCACACGCAGTCAAAATTATAATAGAAACAATTAAATTAAATAATTGATAGACATATCTATTACTTATGAGGTTCTCAACTTTGTAAGATCAATATTTCAACGTATTGGTCGCTATCAGATTATTCTTAAATGTTAATGGTGTCGTTTCAAAGCTGTAGTTAAATAAAAATAATGCATTTTTGCCTCATTTGTTTATTAGAAGGTATTTGATGTAGATGAAGATGAAGATGATGATCATTATAATGATGATAATGATGATGATTATAAGTAGTATTCATTGATTTAATAGTATTGATTTTCAAGATATATTAATTAACTTAAAGGTATATCAAGAATCCACATAATTCCTCGAACGATTTTTTTTCATGTCTTTTAATTTTGAATAATTTCAAGAAAATCAAAGTTCTTCTGCTTCTAAAGCCGAATGAAAAATAGAAAAGGGAGTAAAAAAACAACAACAAAAAAGAATAGTTTTCTTCTTGAAACCATAGTTATGCAAATGAATGCACACTCTTCTTCCTTCGATTCCGATATCCGATCCCTGGTTGTGAATAGATAATCGCCTTTCAGAGCCAACCAATCAAATTCAAGCGTTCTATGAACATGTGATATTTATAATCCAATCGCCTTTTTCGTTTTTATTTCACAGAGATAAGGTCATTAAACAGGATGAGAAAGTCAAGTCTGATCATCAGCGATTAACGCTTCCCCCTTCATGACCTTTCTGTTTGATGGTGATTGACAAATCTAGTTCCTTCCATGATAGATGCGGAATAAAACATCACAAACAGCAATGAAGAGAAATCTACAAAGCTGTGGTTCAATAACGTATTATTCTCCATTCCAATGGAAGGCACGTCTCTGTAATGCATCAAGGGTTTAATGATCCCATCAGGGTCGAATATGATAATCTTTTATTCATTATGGCTTGAATAAAATGCTTATATTATTGACTAAAGAAAAGATCGAGGTGCATTCATTTACTGTGGCCTTTCGTAAAATCCAGTATATCAAAACCTTTCAGAGTAGGTAGACAGAAGGATATGAGTCTGGGCTATTTAAATACCAGAAACTCAGAAAGCTCATTTGAATGAGCAGGATGTTATAAAAGGTGATGGAGATGAACAACAATGTTTGTGACCATCATAATCTGAGTATGCAACCAACAATTAATTGCGAGAATTGGACAGTGGAGAGTAAGATTAAGAGTAAGAACAAGAACAAGAAGAAAAAGAAGAGACCAGTTGTCAAGTTTGCTAACCGAGCGTCTTGTCCTTCTGATAGACAAAGTTTTCAGTTTATTGTAAGCAGTATGCGTGGTATCTCATGTTTAAAACGCCATGTCTGTCGAAATGTTATAGTTTTACTCATGCTCTCCTATGTTTCTTTCGCAATGGTGCTAATGGTTCGCATTATGCTTGGGACTGTCCAGGATTTGGACTTAAAGAATAATCCCGTCGGGTCTGCCAGATCGTTCCAAGCAAGGATAACTGGCAAAATACAGAACGTCAACAGAAGTTTAATTCAAGAAACAAAGCGGGATATAAAGGATCTTCGTAAAGCTTATATTAATATTCCTGTAGGATTTGAGTTTATAGAAAAACTCATGGAGCCCCTTCCTTTGGTAGAACCCCAGAAAGCAAGAAAGCATTTTGGGAACTTTTACTTTATGCACGAAGATGTTTTTGTTTATTCGACGTTCTATGACGATCGGAAGGAAGAGGCTTATATAAGAATATTGACTTTAATGTCCTTGGACAATGCTAATTCAAAAATATCGATTTACTGTCATTTTTCAGGAGAGTTTTTTAACATATCGAGAAAGGGGGAGCAATACGAATTGTGTGAAAACCATGCACGTTATTTTGGTGGATATATGCTTTCATGTCAAGTGCCTGAATTTCTCGACCGACCTTTGGCCCATCACGTGATTATATCATGGGGTCAATCAGGACAAAGAATATCAGTGCCTTTATTAAGAATAAAGCCTCCGATGAAAAGATTATCATTCCTAGATTCCTACGTCAAGCAAAATGACGATGTATCTAATATCAATAGAAATTCCAACAGGCCCAACGTGCGATTGAAAGATTCAATTCCCCAATTTTCATTCGCTATCTGTGTACCGCCATTATTTGGAAATATTTCCCCTCATCGACTTATAGAATTTATAGAGCTGTCCCTTCTCCTTGGAGCAGAACATATATTTTTCTACAAATATTCTATCAGCGACGACGTATTCAAAGTTCTTTCTTACTATCGTGGAGTTATTACTGTTTTGCCTTGGCGATTACCGAGCACAATGACTTACAGCAATGTGTGGTATTATGGGCAGTTGCTGGCCCACAATGACTGCCTGTATCGTGCCATGTCCAAATTCGATCTGGTTGCATTCAACGACATCGATGAGTTCATTATTCCTCATCAAAATGGAAGCAACTCGTGGAGCGAAATATTCCCTCGACTACTCAACGACAGAACCTGTGGTTGGTCATTTCTAAGTGCCTTTTACGATCCAGGGGTGAATGACATGAGAGATGCCGATCTAATTACAACTTTGCTGACTGCTAGATCAGTTGATTACAGTAAGGTATGGATTTAAAATACGGTACTGGGAAAGACATACTCATTGGTTTTAATAATAGAAGTACATGTATAACCTTCATAAGAAAGATGAAGTTGATTACAATAATTTGCATTCAGTATTTTTGCCTATATCTTGGTTCGATTGTTTTGTCGGGTTTATTTCTTTTTGTAAGCAAAATCATTCGTTTGAGATGGGAGTCTGGACATATTCAGCTTCATCCTCATCACATCATTCTTCTTCTTCTTCTTCTTCTTCTTCTTCTTCTTCTTCTTCTTCTTCTTCTTCTTCTTCTTCTTCTTCTTCTTCTTGTTTAAGATTATCAACTCTTTCGCTACTTCTAATATTAGGATTCAATTTATTCCACAATCTAGCAGTGCTAGGGAAGTAAGAATGTCTATGGCCATCATTTTTAGTCACAGGGATGTTAAATGTCTGACTACCAGAGTTCCTAGTTCTCCTATTACTTTTGTTTAATTCATTGATGACATTTAGTTCATTGACATTGATATTATTGTAATAGTAGTAGTTGTTATAATGATAATCATCACCATCAACAACCTCATCAATATCATCTTTTTCATCGTCGTCATCATCATCATTTTTATTGTTGTTGTTTTCACACGAATCATCACCTTTGCTATCATCAGTATCATCATCATCAATTTTTGCTGTTGTTGTTGTTGTTATCGTTGTTGTTATTAATGCAGCATCATTACAGAGGGGGTGGAGGCAGTTATCACGAGTTTATTGCGTAATCAAAAGAAAGGTTTGCTTTTTAAATGGTTAAATAAACCGAGGTAATTATCTATCTTTCCATTTACAATATTCCATTAATCTATGAGTTAATTATCTATCTTTTATTCACAACAGTTTCGCACAAAAGTGATGGTGTGTCCCTGGAGGGTGTTCGAAGTAGGGATACATCACGTCAGTAAGCAGAACAGAGAAGTGTGGACAGTGCAACAAATCGACACCAAAAATGCTTTTCTTCATCACTACAGACGCTGTGTTGATAACTATGGCACCTCTTGCCGGAAATACGTCAGAGACAACATAATACAGGAACAATATGGAGAGACGTTAAGGATTCGATATAAAAAGGCAGTCGCAGATATAATATCAATATAATTTTTTTTGTATTTGCCTTTATAAAAGTATATAACGCTGTGTTGATAACTATGGCACCTCTTGCCGGAAATACGTCAGAGACAACATAATACAGGAACGATATGGAGAGACGTTAAGGATTCGATATAAAAAAGCAGTAGCAGATATAATATCGATATAATTTTTTGTATTTGCCTTTATAAAAGTATATTGTTGTTTGTTGGCTGGCTTGTTTGCTTGCTTGCTTCTTGGTTGGAAGGGGAGGAGAGTTTGGTTGCCTTTTTTGTATACAAATCTGATGCATTCCTTATTTATTGTCAAAAGATTGGACATTTAGGCCTATCATTACCGAAGTAAAGCATTGCTACCTCTTCGATACCTGTCTCGTTATCCATTTCTCAATTGTGCATAATTATAATAATAATATGTCCCTTCATATTTGTGTATTACTATTGTCGTGATAATGCTCTCTTTCTCCTTTTTATTTCAGTCAAGAAAGAACATGTTCTGGGTAATATATTTAAATTATCTCCCAACAGTATATTATGCAACTATTCATATTTTCGTATACAACTTGCCATTCACTATGTCATGTAATTGAAGAACGCAAATTGTAACGCAAATTGGGATCCAGTATGGTAACTGAGATAGCCTGAAGCTCTGAAGTCTGAATGCCTACCATTACAACTTACATTCTTTTAGATTATCGAACATTTTTTTTATCCTTCTACATCTACTAGGTGACGTCAATAGCTCGATCATTAGTGTTGCCGTCTTGGGATTGTATGCCTCGAGTTCGATTCTTAGCTGTCTTGACACTGAGCGTTGAGCCCTTGGGAAGGACTCCTAGTATGAACTATTCTCTCTATATAAAATGTATTAATGTATGTATGCATGTATTTATGTATGTATGCATATATGGATGTATTTATGTGTTATTTATGTGTGTATTAAGTGCCTATGTATGAATTTATGTATGAAGGTATGTATAGATATGGATGCATGAATGCATATAATATATAATATGTATTAAGTATGTATGTATATATGTATGTGTGTATATGTATGGTATGAATGCATGTACACATGTATGCATGTATGTATAAATATGTATGTATAATGTATCTATGTAGGTATGTATGAATGTGTGGAGTGTGTAAGTAATTATGTTTGTATATATGAATGTATGACGCATGTAAATAGACATGTGTGTATGTATGAATGTATGACATATGTAAATAAATATGTTTGTATGTATGAATGTATGACATATGTAAATAAATATGTGTGTATGTATCAATGTATGACATATGTAAATGCATTTGTTTGTATGTATGAATGTATGACGTATGTAAGTAAATATGTTTGTATGTATGAAAGTATGACATATTTAAATGAATATATGTGTATGTATGAATGTATGACGTATGTAAATAATTAATATGTGTGTATGTATGAATGTATGACATATGTAAATAAATATGTGTGTATATATGAATGAATGACATATATAAATGAGTATGTTTGTATGTATGAATGTATGACGTATGTAAGTAAATATGTGTGTATGTATGAATGTATGACATATGTAAATGAATAAGTTTGGGTGTATGAATGTATGACGTATGTAAGTAAATATGTTTGTATGTATGAATGTATGACGTATGTAAATGAATATGTTTGTATGTATGAATGTATGACGTATGTAAATAAATATGTTTGTATGTATGAATTTAAGATGTATGGAATAAAATATGTTTGTATGTATAAATGTAAGACGTATGTAAATAAATATGTTTGTATGTATCAATGTAAGATGTATGTAAATAAATATGTATGAGTGCACGAATGCATGTAATGTGTATGTATTATAGTTGAATGTGTACATGTATATGTGTGTATGTTTTTTGTATTTATGTATGGAAGAATGTACGAAAACTTCTATACTATATATTCCGTTTATAGGCTTTTGTAGGGTTATGCATATAGTAGCTTATTATGCTTCCCTCCAGACAAAATGCCATTTTATCTAATATGGCAACGGGTCAAGTATCATACTCTAAGTTTCAATTCTACAAAATGGATGCTGATCGTTTCTTCATTGCAGAGATCATATCATGTCTCTAGCAAATCGAGGAAGTGTATGATTCCATTACAATTGTATCTTTTTGGGTGTTCCAAAAACAGGTAACTGTTATATATTATGTGAATACCCTTTATACCATGAATTCAATTCTGATGAATTCTTTAACATTTATAAAACATTTAAATACACTTCATATAACAAAGATTTTTTTAACATTGAGAATCATCAGAAACGGAAACAAAACGTTATTCACAAAATGACCGTAAGATTCTTATTAATCCAAAAATGAAATACCCACCCAAATTTTTAGAAAATAATAAGTTTCTGGAATGTTTGGAACTGGATGCAGAATGCTCAGAAGCAAAACAATTTCACACTAAACAGTAGAATTGACAAAAATCATGTTTTGGAGGTATGGAAATAATGTATTATGTTTTTTTCAAAAGTCATATTCCACGCATCTTCAACTAGCTGCAATACCATTTTGCAAGCTGACATCAGTATCAATTCTTATGATATAATTAACTATTATTCCTATCATTCCTGGCAACTTTCGAATAATACAGGGTGTTCCTGATGTTGCGCACCATCCAGAATTTTGTTAAAACACCCTGTTTATTTCAAAAACATCTTTATTGATCATAGTCATAATAATTAATGGTCAACCTCTGCAAGAAAACACGCATCGGTTCTCTTCATCAACTGTTTTTCACTCTCCTGATGGTTTCAATTGTGATCTTTTGACACTCAGTTGTAATTACTTCCTTTAAATCAGAATGGTGCCCTACTTGTGGGACACCATGTATTATTCAATATCAAGTTCTTGAATATGAGGAAAAAGATGGCAAAGACTTGATGCTTCAGATTTCTGATGGTATCACAAATAGGACAAAAATACAGATTTTTCAGATCCTGAAATTTTAATAGTCATTCACCAAGTGCCCCTCAAAGAATTGAACAGTGGCCTGAAAATGTTTAAGAGGATGCATGCAATTAACAAATTTAAAACATGGAATAATAATTGACGATCATAATTTCTAGAATTATTGAAATGATTACATGATAATGCGTAACTAATGGGCGTCCTATGTTTTATATATTCCTTTAACTCGTTTGTTTCAAAGCTTTTATTTGATGAGCGTAAAAATGGGCGTTTTGATTAATAACTTTAATTGTCTTAAAATCAATAATGTGAGATTTATATTGCATCAAAGTCTATGAAGCTTTCGTCATTTAATTGCCTTAATTTGAATGATCTGTTGTTAATCGATATTCCATGTCAATTGTAGCTTCGATGATTGATTTATCGCACTTTAAAACAGTTACCTATTTTTCTTTTCATAATTGTTTTATTTATATTTATTTATTTGGTGGGAAAGGGGACAGACTCTAATAAAAACAAAGCTGCCCTATATTGAGGAGCATCAGTAAATGCCTACTCCATAAATTATATAGAGGAAAGTGGATTTTAAAAGCTTTGAGTTTGCTATGGTAACATCCAGACATAGAGAGATCCCCTCAACCTGGTGCATAGAATTAATTAGGCCAATGAGAATCAGCACGAGGCGATAATATGAGCACATTAAGGTACATGTCTCATATCATCATGGTTGACATAGAAGTCTACCTCTGGCCACTTAGACTAATTTATTCAGAATTATTTCATAAATACCCATCGAAATTGTTAAAGGAAAGAAATACATTTCACTAAGAAGGGGCTAAGTGCCTATAGGTGTAGTGTCAGCCATGTTGACTGTATAACCTCTCTCCATCTGCATACTGTAAATGGCTGACATCTTTTCGGACACATTATGAGGAGACATGAAGATATAACGGCCAACAGAGCAATGAGAGCAAACTTCACAACATCAGGAGCTAAATATAGAGGGAGACCACCAACAACACTTCCTGTCGTGACAAACAGAGATCTCTCACGCCTCTTAGAGAAAATAGTCTCAAAACATCAGAGGACTTAAACCATGTTAGATCTACCACCATGGAGAGAGAAAATTGGAAGACTTTTTCATATGAAGTCAAAGAGGCATTAGAGGCGACCTTGTTCGAAGAACAGGCAGCAATGAAACATTTAAGTCAGTCAGTCATTATTTCATTAATTCAAAATCAAAACTGAACACAAAATCCCGTCTTCCGGCTGCTGGTGGGGGGCGGGGGGGGGGGGGGGGGTAAATTTACGTGTGGGTGAAATACTGCTTTAAGTGACGAATAAGCTTTTTTGTTAGCAGCAGGGTTCCATGGGTAAAGTCTCATAATATATATATAATAAGATACATGTACATGACTGTGTATTCATAGTATTGCCTTGTGATTTAAAGATAAGTATTTCTTTGTCAGCATCAATGGACAAAATATAATCTTATATACAGCATTCTCTTTCTCAGCTTAGACTGGGGCTAATGGATTAAAAGATAAAAGGATATTGAAACAGGAAGACGATAAATAAAGCATAATAGAATTTTGGGGAGGGGCTGAAGCCCCGAAGCCCCACGTCACCTGACACCGCAGCTCTTTCTGTACTGTATAACAATATTATGTGGAAACAAACATCCATAATTGGGGAAATAACTCAATTCGTATCTTTACATACTAATGCTTTCATGATTTTTCATGACAAATGATGAGGTAAATGTTTTATTGAGTTGATAGATTATTGTGAATAAGATAATCAGTTTGCATGCATGATGTTTGAATTATGTTATTCCAAAAATAAATTATGTTTTCTCAGAATGTTAATTAAACAAATTGATTTTAAACTATTTTGTTTCAAATTATGTATACAGATAGAATTATTAGAAAACTTGTATTATAAGATGAAATCAATGACTGAATTATGACAGTGTTGTATTATTATTTTATTATTTTTTATTTTTTCATTATTATTATTTATTTATTTATTTTTTTTTTTGTTGTTGCTATCGTTTTGTTATTGTTGTTATTGTTGTTTTGCTTTGCTTTCATTTGTCATTTTCAGGATTTGGTTCATATCAAGCATCATTCTAAACACTGTATAAAAAAAATCTCTTCTGACATGAGTATTGATTTCTGTTTTACTTAATGACAAAGTTTTCTTCAACATGAAATTATATTTGAACCATTTAATTTAGTTTCGTGAATGTTAAAAGATCAATATCAAAATCGGCTGGGGAATAAAATGTCACTCATGTCGATGTTATCAGACTAAATCGCTTCAACTGCAATAAAAACTCATAGCTGATTCACGATGTTTAAAATAAGTAGAGTTACTGGTGTGTACTAAACAATGCAATCGCCAACCTGGTATGGGAGATACACTGGAGAGATCAAGATGCAACATACCGAGTGTGTCAATGTTATAAAATATTATAGGAATACGCAAAGTCTCAATACGTATTCTAATGATTGAGTAACGAGGAAACGTAACTCCGGTGTCACATTAGTCAATCAATGGACGACTGCTGTACTAAGTTGTTCAAATAAACAAACAATGTCTCATAACCATAAATTTTATCCTGTTCGTCTGCCTAATAACCACGATTCTAGCGATTGCCACAATCTGGTTTAAAAGTTTCAGTTTCAAACAACCCTCAGTGTTCGCCCTTTGGGATTGTCACAGGGATTAACTTGGCACCCGACCCAGGATGAAGACAATGGACACTGGACGAAGGACGAACATGAAACTAGGAAGCCTTCTCAGTGTTGTGTGTTCTAACCGGAGAGCCTCATTATTAGTAAATTGTATTATCCACAAACATCATTGTAGTTCTCGGACTCGGCTGGAGTGAGGTCGGAAATGCCCGGATTAACTATAATGGAAGAATGAAATACAATGACCACCAAACAACAATCTACTTTGTTATTAGAAATGTACTACATTAGCACAAATTCCTACTTCAGCACAGATTCTGATCTAAACCAAAATATTTTTATTTTTTTAATCCGACCAACATGGCTCTTTTCACTTTAATGTCGGCAACTGGTTCAACGAAATGGGAGAAGGTTTTTGATTTCAAAAGGGGGAATAGCGCAACCTATGTTCTAAATTTGGTTGTTATCAATGTAGAAATTGTTGAATATAATTTACCCATTTCCACCTACTTTGTTGATTTCCAAGACTGCTTTAACAACAGCCAAGGGTTCTTTTACATTCTAGAGCAGTGATCGGCAACCTTTTGCTATCTCATCTGTGTACAACTTGGTGGGGAGATTATTTTTGTTTTTATTTGTTTTGCTTCGGGGTTTTTATGGGGGTGGTATGTTGTTGTTGCTGTTATTTTAAGTACATGTATCAATAATAATTACTATTATTATTGTTATTATCCATTCTTATTAAGGTGTTCGCACAGTGTTCAAGGGAGATAGTTCAAGTCAATTAAATAAAATATTACCGACATTGAGTTACCTCCCTTTAATTGATATCTTCCAGCCGTTGCGAACGTACATCTCATCTCATTTCATTCTCCTGACGCTCGTAGAGGAGACACTAATAATATGAGGAATAATTTTGCTTCCAGCCGCCGTCAACTGCCTCGGACTTCTGCCTTTCCGATCAGAGTGGAACTGCCCATTCTCGTCCATTCTTTGATGTTGTCCATCCAGCTCTTGGTTTGTCTTCCTACTTTTTTCTTCCTTCCAGTGTCATGGGTGGAGGACGGCTTTGGTCAAAGTGCTATGTCTCGTACATGACGAAACCAAGCAAACATCCCCCGTTTAACGATGGCCAAGTGGGGCTCTTGCGGACCTACTAGTGCCTTATTCGGTCATTGACTTATTCATTTTGTCTTTAAATCTTTCCAAGATATTTAATTTACGCACTGCTACAAAACAATGGAGCGGTCAATATTTAAATACGCTGGAGAAGTATGTGACCCACACTACCAAAAGGGAATTATCACGTTGGTAATGGTGCAAAAGAGAACGGCATGGAGAATATGTGGTGACTTCTCACCACATACCAGTGCATCAGGCCTACTGAACAGGCTGGACAAGTGCCCGACGAGAGGACAAAGTCACTCCACTCCGCAAAGTTTATCATCAACAATCAACGACAGCTTTCCCGACAGTGTCAAACTAAAACTGTCAGCCAGGAGCACAACAGACTAGCCATTCCTTGTGCCAGAACAAACCCACTTA
>JASKDV010196273.1:0-11198 GCA_032466395.1 Aegires albopunctatus
ATTTAGTGTGGGTGGGTGTGCGCGTGCGTGCGTGTGTGTGTGGCTTACCTGTCGACCCAGCAGTGAAAGGGTAGCTAGATCTATTTAGATCCGGCGAAAGTAGAGTTGGCATTGAAAGCATTAATATAGCAAAACTTCAACGCTGTCTAAAAAAAAAAGATCGAACTCTCCACTCAATCATTTCTCTTATTCTAGATCTAGATTTAAATCAAGCATTAAGCTTCCAAGTACTCTTTTTCCACGAGCGAAGCCGGGCACCCATCTTGTATATATATATTATATATATATATTATAGCCTTCTGTGGCAAAGTTCAGTCTTGAATTTGTCTTGTTTGACTTTGATGTAGCCTACATGTATTTAATTGAGCTACCTTAATTTGATCTCAATACTGAAAAAGGGCCCTAAAAATCTACGTTCGGTGTTCAAAATTGGACACTCTCACTACGAATTGATGGTGTAGATGAATACTCTAGCATCATTCCAAAGAAGTCATCCAACCTGTTGGATATTTTTCTCATCAATTCGGAGAGACGATAGTGATTGGCTTTCGCATGTATGGCTACTGTGTGACGTCGTAGGCTTATCATCTGCCAATATCTCTACAGGTGTAATATAGGTAGAGGATGTTTTCAGTATGCTAGAATGAAGTGCCTTACATTGGTTCACACCTCTGTATAATTTTCATGATGTCCAAAGCCCCAACTCACACCATGGATAACATAAGTAATGACTTTTAACTTTTATCAGTAGTGTTTGATGCTTTAGTGTTTAGCAGAGAGGAGGAAGTGTACAACAGTGATTTAAGACTTTAAAAATTATTGGCTGAGGCCATCTATCACCAAGACTGAATCAATTTGTGCAAATAAAATTGATCACACTCATGTAGCTTATGGGCAAAGCGTGAATGCAGCATCAGGGATGGTTTCACAGGGAAACATGGTTTGAACTGTCGTTGGTGCATTAAATCATTTTCAAATGGTTATTAATCCAAGAACCACATGACATTAACACAAATATTATATTTTGAAAAGGCAAACCCTATCCTATGCTGCATTCAAAAAGACATAAAACAATGAATGATGTATCTTTCTTGACATAAAACAATGAATGATGTATTTTTCTTGACATAAAACAATGAATGGTGTATCTTTCTAGACAATAAAACGATGAATGATGTATCTTGACATAAGGCAATGAATGATGTATCTTTCTTAAGGACATGACTGACAGCATAAAAGTGGATCATTATGCATATTGTAACTTCATGAAATCAATGCTGGGGTTACACAATATATAAATACAGTAAGATAAACTCGCTTAAGATAAACTCGTTTAAAATAAACATTTCGTCCAGTCCCGATTTTTTCCTTATATAAGCCAACTAATCAAAGTCCCGTTTAGATAAACTTAAATCGATCTTGATCCGCTTATAATAAACTTTTCTCTGCCACAGTGGCATTTTTTTCCACCCATACACTACATCAACCCTGATCCTTATCAGATGTACGCACACCGCACACGGGACCGTATCACACTGGGTCACCTTTGCTGTCCGCACCACGAATAGACCGGGAGAGAGGGGCATGGGTTGCGCATGCACAAAGCATCTGTGCAAACTAGTACTCGAGTATCGCATTGATCTGTGCCCCTCTCTCTCTTTCTTTGTCTAGCCTAGCTCAACCGTGTCAAGGATGCGCCCGCATGCTCGGCCTTCATGTGTACAGTAGGCCTACTGTGTTACACTTACTTTTCATTCTTCACTCTACGGCGATTGACAGTTTGAATCTCAGTTTTAGTGAACATCTAGATCTACGCTAGTCTATCGCAAAACGAGTCTATAACTAAAACAGAGAAAATATGAGTCACAAGAAGACAACCTTGAGCCTGGAAACCAAACAAATGCAGCTTCTCAAGTCTATGAAGCAGAATGAAATTGCCTTGAAATACGGGGTTTCGAAAGGCACTGTGTCTGTTCTAATTTTCAATTGAAAGTTTGTTTCCCTTGAAAATGGATAAGATAAACCTTGCTTAAGATGACCTTTTTTTCTGATCTCAAGGTCTTAGGCGGACTGCACTGTACATGTAAATAAAATCAACAAATTCAATTTCCACTTTATTTTTGGTATTCTTTATTCTTTGCAATAAAGGTTGGTCTCATCACTAGGATAGAATGAATTGCTATTGACAATGACCAATAACCAATAACCAATCTCAGGGGTGGATGACATTTTCATCTAACAAAAGCAGTGATTCATTCTACTCTAGTTATGGCTTAGAGGGGAAAAAAAAAAAAGAAGGTAAAAATAAATAATAAAAATATCAGCTGACACAGATGACAAGTCTAGCTACAAAAAGGTGCATACAGAGTACACGTAGATCTAATCTTTTCAATACCTTACATTTAATAACTGACATAACGTATTATTAATTACAAGTATCTCAGTCACATTCACACCCTCACTCTCTTGCTTCGTTCTCCCCAATATTTCCGCAAAAAGGAAAGCTGACAAAAAAATGTCAAGTTACCTTGTCAATGATATCAAAGCAAACTATAAATATTACAACAAGTATATATGAACATTATTATGAATAGTATCATCAATTGTATTGGCAATGTCATTTATTTAAAGGAGGATCAAAGAAAGGAGCTGTAAAATTCACAAGACATTTATCATCATGGTATATATATTATATACATATATATGTTGAAATGTATCAGTTGCTGGTTTTTACATCAAAACAATAATGGAAAATCAAGGAAAGTAGTTATTGTTTTGAACATCAACACATTTAACCTAAACATTTTATCTTAATACTTGTTCCAAGAGTTGACAGGTACAAGGGCAACAGGAGTAGTAGGAACCATTTTGCAGTAACCAGAAACATTTTTATTACAATTTCGGATAATTGTTGGCAACAACTTATATTCATTATACTTGAGGAGAATCATTGGATTTTCTTTCTTTTGACTTATGATGGTTAAAATGGAAACCATTGCATTTGGTGAATTTAGCAGGTTTTTTAAAAAGCCACTTTACAAAAGTCTTTTTATATTTTAAAACCCATATAATGATATATGATTCTTTTTTTTTTACCTTACAATTTTCCTGAGCACTTCCCGTCTGAGTATAAAAGACAAAATGTAGACCAATGGATCCCAAACGTTGTTCGCAGCACAATACTGAAAAGCATGATCAGCTCTAACCTATCCTGAGGCAATAGGTTTACCATAAGTGACTCGTCACCACCCCCTAGCCCTTCTGCCGTCAAATTTCAAATAAATGTATTTTAAAAAATAGAAAAATGTGGAAACGACGATAGACACACCTCAACAATAAAATCTACAAAATGTTTTCCTCACTACATGATGAGGTTTCTGCTTAAGTCCCAATTCACAAATCACCATCATCAATTAATTGTACTGTAACTTTGCCCTTATAATACCTGCATTGCCTTGCTCTCGCTTAAGTATTAGAATATCTAGAGAATATGGATGTCAACACTTCAATCTACCAGCAAACTTAAGATCATTCTCTGACCCATGCAATTCAATAATTTAAGCATCATATAGATATCGACAAACCCACCTTGCATTTGCAACAAACGTTTTTGATATTTGTAGGTTACATTATTCAGGGAGTTGTTTTAGACGTGTGGATCCATAATGTGAAAGATAATACTGCATAAGAATGAATAGTTTCATTGTCTAAGTCAGTGCCATCATAAAAATCTTAAAATGTTAACATTGGTGGTTGATTTACTCGAAGACGTCTGTTATCCAATGATTTGTAAGTAAATTATAGAAGTTTATTAACAGCATCACTGTCCTTATTACAGGGAAACCCCGGTGTACAGCCCCCCTATTTATCGCCAACCCCGCCTACCGCCAGACTTTGGCCCTGGTACCAATATTTCACTATCTTTGTCTCAATATAATACCACCATCTGCCAACATTTGGCATGAACATTCTTTAACAAAGCCGATAAAATATGACCCAGTCTACTGCCATTGCAGCCGGCGATTAAGAAATTTTTTGTTGTTGAAAAAATGAGATCTTGCTGGCAAAGACATCATTGCATGAACACCAAAATGCCTTCGTCTTTAGACATCCGCAAGAGCTTAGCCTAGTTGCTGATACATATTGTTTACTGGTAAGCCTATCACAGGTTACTCCGTCTTACATCATCATTTTGCTGGTGAGGCATTCATGCATCCGTGTTTGTATTTGTAGTGTGTATCCAAATGTATTATTATTATATTTATGTTCGCAAGTGTGTAGATGTTACCTTAAAGCAGAGAAGAGTCTCCGTGGTTTTGTCACTGTCATGACATTGTGAATGGATTTAGTTAGATGGACTAATGTTGATTGGAATAGAGGGAGGGGAATAACAATAAAATCTTGTTGTTCCGGTATAACTCCAAATTCGCTATACCACCAATTTGTTGTTGGAACGGATGCTGGCGGTATATCGAGGTTTCACTGAAACATTACAATTACAAAGTACAGCACATGTATATAATTCACTGGTGCATGATGGTCATGGCAAAAACGTGGTCAAGGAAAAAGAAAGCATTGAAGTTAGTTGAATACATTTAACTACATCACACAACCAAAGTCATCATGGCACTTTTAATGACAGTGATATCCTGTTGTGTGATATGTAAGCTGTTGAATTTTGGGCACATCTGACGGAATGATGGTTGAATGAAAAAAAAAGACAATTATAATAATAAGTTAGGAGCAGGAAACTATGTAGTTGTTGATTTACGTTGTAATGAAGTAATAACTACGGTACCGGAATTTAATATAATACGACACAAATGTTATGGTTCATTACTTCATTATTGTTGCTATCATCACCCATTATTTACTTTACACACAAAGAAGCAATGACAATGACGTAAGCACCAAAGGTGTAACGCTGACTGAAGAGGAAGAAAATACATTTACATGTAATACTAACAATGACCATATATTGAGTATAATAATAATAATAATGCCACTAGTCAAACACAGCCAAAAGATATAATGGAATTGTTGGTGATGATAGTTAAGTTAAAATACAATTTGTGCTTTCTTTAAGAAACA
Organism: Aegires albopunctatus; assembly: GCA_032466395.1. Classification (NCBI taxonomy): domain Eukaryota; kingdom Metazoa; phylum Mollusca; class Gastropoda; order Nudibranchia; family Aegiretidae; genus Aegires; species Aegires albopunctatus. The sequence goes on from JASKDV010196273.1 coordinate 5,092, forward strand.
GTAATTGAACTTTGAATTACCCTATCTAAATAAAGTCAAAATTTTTAACTGATTTTGATTTATTAACACTTGTCCCATTGGAAAAAAGAATCTCCACAAATGTAACAAATGTACAATGTAACTTCAAAACCATGCTGTCATCCCAGAAACCAAACATTAAAAGAAGAAGAAAAAATCCTTTAACCAACAGTTTCACAAGTTTTACAATTTAAAATCATATCATCCAACAGCATTTCGATCAATAGCAGAATCTGATAGCAGAACTGATTTTATTTGATATTCACTGAGCACTAAAAACATGGAAATGATGATCTAAATTACAATACAAAATGAATTTGATGATTACAAATTACAGTGAAGCCCACTTAATTCAAATTCCTTAGGTCAGCGATAACTTCGAATAACACGATTTTTATTAGAATTTTAAGTCTTTAATCAATAAAGCCAGACCCAGGTCACCCGCCGAGTGGAATTTTAATTTTAACGTTTAGTTCCAAGGCTTGACATTTTACTGATTTACTGTACGATGTTGTTTTTTTTTAATTAATAAGATGTCAGCCTTTTATTACTACCACTAGGGCCCCAATTTGGGATGGAGTAAAACCCCCCCAAGACTTGGATGTAACTTCGAATTATCAAAGTTTGAATTATGTGGACTCCATTCATTACTAAATGAAATTGATGACAGATATGATAGATATAAAACCTGGTTTGGCTGACATGTGGTTTAAGTAAGTCTAGCCTAATTGACATACAGTTTTCATAAAAGTCAATGTTAATGCAGTAAATAAAATACACTAATACCGGTATCTCCAGTGAAAATCATTTGAGCTAAAATACAATTTTCAATTATATTGGGTATCAATGACAAGTCTTTTTTCCTCAAACCACATTCGAATACCAGTATCAATGCTTTTAAAGGGCAACAATTTTTGAATATTTATAAAAAATTAATCCTCACGTTTTTGGGAAGAAAAAAAATAAATTCTCCATGATAGCTTTAAACCTTGGCTTCTTGCCAAAATGCACAGACAAGTCCTGCAAGTTTAATTGAGAAGTCATGCTTAAGTTTAAAGAAAAAGAGAACAGGAAAAAAATAATGTGACTGTAACCTTGCCATATTGTGCAGATTCTATTAGATGGCTCTATGGTAATTCAAAATTCCTTTTCGGGCCCGATGGTAATATAGTGATCCTCGCCTTAGAACCCGCCTTTTAAAAACCCTTAACTTCGTCAAAACATACTTTTTCCCTATATAAATTGCCCCTTTAAGAACCTGCACGGTTTCACTAACTCTAAGAACCTGGTTAGATAGTAGGGCAGAGCAAAGAAAATAAATTTCAAACACCGCCAAGAGAAAAGATTATGATTTTATAATCACACGTAATCACCCTTTCATGGGATTCAACTAAAGAAGCCACCTAGTCATGAATAGATCAATCATTCTAGACGCCGCCTAGCAGACAAAGAGGGTGGTGGCTAGCCAACAACACCCTCAACCCCGCCTCACTATGTATCAGGCAAAACAGGCAAGTGGGATCAAAGAAATGTGACCGATAGCGCTGGGGTGATCCTTCTTTAATTATGGGCTCGCACAGGGGAGCATCTGCGATGATGTGAGACAATTGTTTGGACAGATTGAATAAGTTACGAGCAAGTAAGATGTATGTCATCGCTTGCCTATGGCGGTCAAAATTAAAAACAGCTACTAATTCACAGAATCAAAGACTGACAGACCAGCCGACAGAAGGGGAAACTCCCTTTCATTGTTTCGAAACAGGAAATTATAACTTTATACCAATCCTATTTAAGGAAGACGGTTGATAAGTAACTTTGATCTGAACTCCCCTCCCACCACATGTCTCCTCTCTACATGCCTTCCCACCCCATTATCCAGGTCTAAGTGTAATTTGCTATTAACAATGTGATTGGCCAAATGAATGACCAATCATGCTCTCATTACAGAGCAGTACAATGATAATGATTAGAAACTGCTGTCTCTTTCCTACTCCTTGTTTATCAGAAAGTTTCTTTTGAAATTTCAGTGGTATGGGAGGGAGAGTACCTTTCGTTTGAGGGAGTAACCCACCTGCCATTTATTATCATGAATGTAATATCAGAAAAGAAAAATATATAAACACAATAAATTAAACAAAAGAGATCAAAACCTTGCCAAAGAAGACAGGGTCATGACATAAATGTTATGCAAGAGAGATAAACATTAAAAATCTTCACTTCACCTAAGAACCCGCTCTGCCTAAGAACCAGCTATTCTTGTCTCCCTAAGACCGGGTTCTAAGGCAAAGACCACTGTATAATTGAATATGTATACTTCTGAAGAAAGGTAATTCTTTCTAAAATAATACTCACAAGGTCTGACACTACTAAATCACGAAACTTGCTTTTCTTTATACATATAGGTAAGCTGAGAAAATACTTCTATTAGTTTTTCATGTTATATCAAACGGTATTCAAATTGTATTGGTAATGGTAAATTTTTCCTCTTCCTATTCAAATATTATCTGTTACCCACCTTTTACACACATAATCATCATTTCCATTGTCAGCCTCATTCTTTTTAATTCTAACAAAACTTGACATACTTTATTATTTACAATGAGGTCCGAATTTTCATGCTACCGTTACATGTTTTATAATTAGGAATACTATAGGAAGACAATCAATAAAATATCTTTTGTTACAACATTTAGAACAAGATGACTGAAGATATGTCTAGTACATATAGGTGACAATTTGATATACCAGCACAGAAACAACAGGCAAACATACAAACTATATTGCCATGTAGACTAAGTGACAATCATCAAGTTCTTTAACTGGTTCTAGTGTCAATCAATCTCCGAGGCAATTGGTCCTGTTAGGATAGCGTTTTCACAATAACAAAGATGAAAGTTTGTCCACAATGACTGGATACTAGTGTTAGTGAATATGGTGGCAATAATTGATTCCCTTTCTTTTTTTATCCCAGTAAAAAAAAATTTCTTCCCGCATATATAAACAAGAACAGATTCACTTAAATCATGATGAAATTATAATATCAACTACAAGTTTCAGGGATGAGTTCTCCATGAATGCGTGCCCACAAAGTCCCATTAATCATAGAAGAATTTTTTTTTTTTTTACAAGTCCATGGTCATATATGACTCTAAAGCTAAGGCAATAAATATAACCCTCTTCTTCAACAAATAAGTAAAATCTATTGAGGAAAATCAAAATCCGAACCAAACACAAATTCTAAGGAATGAAAACGATGGGGACCATTCTTTAATAAATTAGGAACAGAAACCACAGGATAATGAGGAAATGCAATGATGGATAATTAAAATAGGACCCGCCATTGGTTCAATGATTGGCGTATCTTTGAAAGACAATTTAAAACTGATTTTGATAAAAGCAATAAGTTGGATAACATAGCATAACTTTACAAATTAAATAAAAATTACGGATGAAATAAATGCAGGGATGAAAGCAAAGAAATAAATTATGCGGACAATAGTGACAACAACAAAAGCAAGAACGAAAAATTATAAATGCTTCTTTTTATTCAAATGTTTATGGAAATTTATCCCTTCATATTTTAAGTAAATCTAGAGAAATATTTATGTATAAAAAGCAATAAGTCAATAACTATACGATAGAATCTTAAATGGTATAATGAAATAGATACAAATGAATGGAAATTTGACATAATTTACAAATACAGATCAGAAAAACTGAGAAAGGAATAATCTTACATAGAACTGAAGTAGTACCGTGTTGGGCCTATTTTTTCTATCCTGAAGAATATCCTGAGATCTAGATCTACATGAAAATATTTTAAATGTATGTTTTACATCTTTATCTTTGCTACAAATTGATTGCTATTAATTTTATTTATTTTTTTGGTCACTTTTTTTATTACAAACAAAATAAGTAAAGAAACATAATACAAAAGATTTCACTTCTTGCCAAAATCATAATCATAATCATACGTTTAAGTTGAATGATTTTGATACAAATCAAAGAAATCACATTATGCTGAAGAAAGTTGATTCAATTAAAATTTTCCCTGGTTCTTATTCTAATAATTTATTTCCATTAACAGCACCCATTAATTTCTAACAAGAAATTCTATGAAGGAAACACCTTAAATGAAGATCAAATCTTAAGTCGACAATGAAATGTCCCTCAGCGTGAAAATAAGAACTAACGAACCATCACCTTACCCACTCCATATGAAGTGTTGTATACCAAAGTTTATGTTGATATAAACACAGCACTTCATTTGATGCTGGAAGACCTGCACATTTTCTTCAAAACTAGTGTTGGTCTGAGAGCAAATAAAGCTGAAGGTAAGCGTGTTCGAAGGTAAGCATGTTCCGCTTCAGTTTTCTTACTAAGCTTTTTTTTTAGAGAACGGAATCTCCTTTCTATGATGTAAAAAAATATATTACATAATGAAAATGAAAGATGATGGTTTGAATATGTGATAAGACCAAAGTAAGCATAATATGCGTGTGTGTATTTGTTTGTGTATGCATGTGTTCATATTAATCTGTGGTAGTAGCAAGCATTGTCATATGAGCTTACCACCTGGCATTCAGTGCTGAAAAAAGGAAATATTCCAGCAATTGTTGACTGCAAAAGTAAAGTTAGTAAAAATACAAAACTCATTTGTGCTGTGTTCACTCTACATAAATACTTGTACGCAATAATCTTCCATAGTGGCCCTACCAACTTTCAATACTGAAGGGGGAAAAACCTGTGAAAAGTAATAGAGCCAGTTGCTGTATACAAGTTGATAAACACTATTCATCATACAATCAATCCCCTGCCAATGCTACAGGGTACCCCATCCTCCCAACATATTAAACTTACTGTTATCTAAATCATTTGTTTCATATGAAGTATTACACAGCTTAATATTATTCATGATATCTTATAATCAAAGCAAATGATGGCCTTCTTCTTTTTCCCTCTTACTCTTACACATAAAAAAAAATCATAAGGCAATTAAATTTTTTCAAAATGAAAATATTATCGGTTTGAATGCAAAAATTATGTAAAACTTTAAAAAGAGATTCATGTAAATGGAAAAAGAAAAAACAAAAGGGTTGCATCAGATAGGAATGACATGTCTCTTGACATCATCATTGACTCGGTCAAGGGGAATGAGAAGGAACGTACTCATAGTTGCACAAAGGAAATACTGCTCTGTAACCAGCTTGATTACACCCAGATATGATATTGCACAATGTTTCTGTCCAATGGGTTAATTACATTTATTCCCATCAATTTTAATACGGTCAAAAGGTGGTGAAAATAATTAAAATGATATCAAACATAAGAATAATGATGATGATGATGATGATGATAAAGGTGATGAAGATAAAAATAATAATGATAATAACAATAACAAAGGGCCAAATAATGAGCAAACAACCGGTCGTTGGCTGTGTTTGAATTTATGTACAATTTTTAAAAAAATGAAAACATAACTGGTTATTAAAGCTTTACCTTCAATATGTTTACATGAAGTAAATGATCTGTTATTGGATGACAACAAATTTCTTTAAAAACCAACAACGCTAAATAGAACTAGAGCTTTCATTTTATTTTACTAATAATAAAATAAAAAAAGACAAGCAAAAAAAACAACAGCAACAGAAAACCCAAAAAACCACACCTGATGACAATTCTTACTCCAACTACAATGTGTACGTTGGTAAACTTCATATTCATCGACATTGAAAACATTCCCTCTCATAAGTTTACCAAATGCCAAGAATATATCTACAATCAAAAAATGTTCACTTTAAATTTGTGCTTTAACATTAATTTATGATATCCAATACAGCAATACAAATTTTCAGGCCAGTATGGCTTACTATTCATTGAAATATTAAAATAAATAAAAAATTAAATAATTGAGACATCTCATCTCATGTAAAAACCCCTACGAATATGAACATCAAGAGGCATCCATCATTCAGGTTACATTTCTTAACCACATGGATTTCATTCACTAATCACAAATCTCTCTCTCTCTCTCTCTCTCTCTCTCTCTCTCTCTCTCTCTCTCTCTCTCTCTCTCTCTCTCTCTCTCT
>JASKDV010196284.1:0-11197 GCA_032466395.1 Aegires albopunctatus
TTTAGTTTCGTATCTGGAGCTAGACAGTAATTATTGTGCAGTGGTTTCGTATTACGCATATATGCGTAGCCCGTCACTAATGAGTTAAGTACTGTATGAGTTGAATTATTTCTTTCCAAAAGTTTGATGCTCTTTTGATATAACAAAATATGATAAATTATGATAGCTGGTATGTTTTATGTGAAATAAATTTTGAGAGTCAAGTGAAAGCAAAAGTTTTAGGGAACTTCCTTACTCTTGTTAATTTGTTTGATTTGTTCAAATCAGCTGAATGCAATTACCGTCCATACTTTTCTGCTCAAAATGTTGGCCAACTAGCCTACCAACATTCAAGTTATCAGTGATATATTATCAACATTCCATAAGAAATTTCCATATTATAAAGCTGATTTGAACGTAATTGTTGTTGTATTGATTTTAATGTATTGTCATTTTAAGGTTGACTTAGAGTTGAAAGAAATATATTTTTCATCCTGCTCAATACATTTTTCACATTAAAATGTTCTTATGTTTTCAACATAACTTTTAGCCTGAACATTGTATGACTACTCATTGCCAATTGCTTCCAAAATATTTTAGTATTGTAACTCACTACCGACCATGCCCGAGATACCTCAGGCTAGCATGAACAATCATTTAAGATCAAGCCTGTTTTTTCCATTGTAATGCTCTATATTCATCTTGTCCATATATTTCCCATCAAAACCATATTTTTGATAATATAAAGCTTTCTGTTTTCTTTGTCAGGATATTTAACGAGTAAAATATCACGGAGCCTTTTTACCAATGTTATCATCACATTTAGAAAGTAGTTAAAAATGAAATTCCATGATCTTGTCAACATATAACTTTTCTTTTCTCCTTATAATAATGACTTTCTGTGACATTGGTGTCATGAATCAAATAAATTTAGACTGTAAATTTAGTATGATTTAGATGATCTGAATAGGTAAATCTATAAACATATCTACCTGGACAGAAATTTTTTGAAATTTGGCTATTTTTGTGTTTTTCGTCTCCCTTGTTATTTTACGTAAAATTGAACAAATGGGACATTTTGAGTGCATATATCTGGAAAGTATATTTATGGAATGGCTTACAAAACAATTACATGAGTTTTGGCATCTGTAGTATCGTCAAAATTATTTTCAGAGGTATCTAAAGACAATTGGCAGTTGTATGATCGCTCAAAAATGGGAAAAAATTCATTTTCAACAATTACGAAATTGGCATCATTTTCTCGAAATTTCAAATTGCAATAACTTTCTTAAAATTTAAGCTACAGGGATGGTTAAGGTATCATTTGTCTTCAAGCTCTTTGCATTGAACAATAAAGAAACAGGATATGGGGAACTTTTTTAAAATGGGTTTGGACTGCCCATTGATATTGTAAAATAAAATGCAGTCAAAAAATAAAAGCATAATTAATATCACTTAACTCATTCAGTGCTATTGACGAGCCATAAGCCCCACCCATGTACTACTGACGAATATTCTCGCATTTGAGTTGACTTTGCTCTAACTAAAAATATACATTTTCCTCCAATTCAAAAAGGTAAATTTACCAAGAAGCATTCTGGGTAGGCTTGTTCTTTCTTTCTCTTGTCATTAATACGGGGAATTTTGTTATTATATGATTACTTTTTCCAAATACAGCCAACCTCTCCTTACCATATGATCATTACTCAGTATATAGAGGGAATTTACTGAGATTGGGCTCAGCACTGAATGAGTTAAAGTACACAATTACAATCTGTTGGTAGTATAAAGTGATAAGGCTTCAGGAGGCCATTCATAAGTTATTGAAACACTTTTTGTGAAATTAGCCAGTTACACTTATGAGTAATAGAATGGTGCATTTGTCATAAGAAACAATTTTACTTTTGTCTTAAAATTATACTGATTAAAAGAAATTCATTGTTCCTCTCTGTAGAGTATGTAAGCTTTGTTGTATGCAGATTTTCACAAAAAAAATCTTTAAGTCTTGGCATTATAAACTTATTTGAAGATTTTGATATAGAAGTATTTTTTTTTTCTTTGACTTATTTTTTCTCTGTGATATTGAACATTATATTACCAACTTTCCTGTATAATGGAGTTTGTGCCTTCGCTTTTTCTACAAATTATTGCATTTTTCATTTTTTTAACATTGAATCTTTTACATATAATACGATACATCTTCAAAATTGAGACTAAATCTTTAGCTGTTTATAGCATTGTCTGTTTGAGACAATCAGCTCATAGTGCATTATATTAATTCAGTATCTTTTTATGTTTAATGTACAACATCATAACTATTTCAATCTTATTTAGATTTAATTTTTTATTTATTTTTTATTTTTTTTATTTTTTATTTTTTTATTTTTTTTTTTTTTTTGTTGTTTTTTTGGGTGGGGAGTTTTTTGGTGGGTTTTTTTTCTTTTGCTGTTGTTTTGTTTGTTTCTTTTGTGTTTAGATTTAAACTGTCCAGGAAGTTAAATTCAATGCCAGTCAATCACAATGATGATATATAATATAGTATATTTTTCTTCCATTTAATTTATCTTTTTGAAACAATCATTTATGAGGATTGACTGCTGCATCTTATTCTTGTTGCATTCATACCTCAATTATAACTCCTCTTTCCCTGTTAAACTCATGAGAAATTGAAAAGTAAATTATTTACAGAGAGCAAAGTTAACAGAATGTAATACTTAACAGACTGTTGTTATGCTTCTTAAAGGATAATGGAAATACTTTATTTTCCATGTATTTTGTTGTCTACTGAGTATTCTACCAAGACAGAACTTAAATTGAAAAACTTGCCTCTGATTCGGAATAAAAAAAGAGAGTGAAGGTTTGATATTAAGTGATCTTCTCAAGAAAAACACGATATTATAATCGTACAACTCTCTGCTCCTTTCACAGTCAGCTCTCTCCAAAATATATTTATCTTGAACTAATCTGTCTACCATTCTGATTTTTATCGGTTCATTGATTTATTGATGTAATAGCTTACAACGTACAATTTATATAATAGGATAAATTCTATTAATATGATGATATTTGCGATATATCATAATGACGTTTCAATTTAAATTATATTTTATGAATACTAGTAGTACGATTCACATCAGTTTGGTAAGATCATTTCAAGGCTACGCTTTTGAAACTTTGAATTTGTTTTATGTACAACTCAAATAGTATTACTATTTGATTAAAAAGAAATCAGTGTTTGCTTTATTTCAAAGTTATTTAGGGTTTGTTTGGATTTTTTTGTTGCTTTTGGTGGTTTTGTTTTGGGTTTTTCTGTTGTTTGGCAGGGAGTTGCAAGAGTTTCTTAGTTGAAGGGTTTGGGGTTCTATTCTTTTTGAAGGGTTGTTTATGGGTTGTTCTGGTTTAAGGAAAAAGTTTTAGCTTTTGTTCTCATTATTATTTTTAGTTTTCTATGATTACATCGGCTAAATTTTTTTGTCTTGTGATTGTCTTTTTCCGTTTGATGAAATTATAGGTAAATATAAATTGTATAGATTTTTGACATATGTTTGACACTCATTTATTAAAAATTTTATTGGTCATGTACAATCTAGAAAAGCTTGTTAGGAAATGTTGAAAAATTTTCAAAAAAATCTTTTTTTAAAACTACTATAATGCTCAATCCTTTATTAACATAATTTCTCAAAATTTTGCTTTCAGCCTTTTCTTAAGAAGTTTCAATGAAAGATTAATATATTGTATCAGTAAAAGCCAAAACTGTCTTTTTTCTTTTTCTTTCATGAAAATGAAATTTGTCAAATAATGATAATTGTAATGAATAAAACAGTGCTTTATTTTAATCTGGATGTTAATACACTGTATTAAAATTTGATTTGCATGATTTTATAAAAAAAAAATTTAATTCTCTCATTCTCTTCAATATTGGATATTTTTTTTTTTTTTTTTCTTTCAGCTAAAAATGTCCCTCCCCCCCAATTTTTTTTTTATTGGGATAAAGGGAGTGACTATTCTGTTTCTTATAATCCTTTGTTCATGCATATATTCAGTTCAAACATTGCATCTCTTTGCTTTTGTCTGTATGCAGATGGAAAGGAATATGCAGAAATTGCTATTCAAGATGAGGGTGGGGATCCCGGTGCTGCCCTTGTGGATGAGAAAGCCCGAACCCCAAACACACGCCATAGCAGACGAGCTATGTCAACATTGGCCCCTGTTCTGGAGTCAGACTTCGATAATGCATTTGATCTATTTGACGATGAGTCCTGGGTTAGTCATATTTTGCTTTCCATTTTTATTATTGTTGATATGTAAGTTCTTCTTTCTTGGCAATTGAAAAAATATAGACTTTTTCTTGATCAGGAAAATCTGAAAATTTCTTATCTGCTAGACACTTTGATTTTATTGAATTTTACCACCAGTCTTTTCAAATGTTTTTAAAAGCATCAGAGCATGTTGATTTTAAAGGCTTAGGCGAAATTTTAGCAACATGATTGAACAATGGACTTTTTGTACTCATCATGACAGCGACCCATATTGGTTCCCAACAAATTGATTAACATCTGGCAAACAGGCTGTAATTCATTCTTCTCTCACATTTCACATTTGATCTACTTGTCAATTCCAAGTGTCCACCACTAGACCATAATGTCACTTAAATACAGTTTATTATTATTATTATTATTGTTGTTGTTGTTGTTGTTGTCGTCATCATCATCATCATATTATTATTATTATTATTGTTGTTGTTGTTGTAATTGTTATTATTATTATTGCTAGAAAGATCCTGAAATCAGGACATTTTCAAATCAACGGATTAGAGTCTGCAAAACATGTGCAGTGCATGACTTTCACAGGAAGATTAATCAGATTCCAAATGTATTTCTTTTCATAATCAGTTATGATTATCTAAAATACTATAAAACCTTAAATTAAAAAAATCCAGATGAGCCATGCACTTAAGTGTGTTATTTTATGCATGGCCAGCGTAATTTTGGCTCAATTTTTCTTAATATATGATTATTGTTAAGACTTTCAAAGCTATATATGTAAAAATCCTTGTTATTACATTTTCTGATTTTTCTTTAATATTTTTTACCACTATGTTTAGGGAGCCATAGCTGGAGATCAGTTATCAGGAAGATTTTCCCAGTACAGGAGACTTGTGAGTTGAAAATTTCATTTATAAACTTCACATGAAAGGGTTTAAATACTGATCACTTCGTGTTCCCTACATTCTCACCAATTTTTTATAATAAAAGAAAACAAATAAAATCTACTAAATGACTTTCAGATCATTAATATTAATTTATTTTATTTCTGTTTTATTATTTGATAATGATTTTTTTTAAAAATAGGTAGACAAAAGAACTAATCAAAAATTAAGTATACTATTTCTTTGCCTTTGTATCTGAAGTCATTCAATATAAATTTCCTTTCTCCATATGGTATCATATCAAAAGTTGATGTTTTCGCAAAGGCAAAATCTAAGAAAAGGATTGAAAATGAAATTTTCATTTATATGACTGTTTTTCAGAGTACACACCGACTTTTAGACCTAGAGGAACAGCTTCAGTTAACTAATGCTAAGACCAAGAGAAAAGTGAATACCCTCAAGGCACAGTTTCAAGAACACAAGAGCAAATGGGAAGCAGTAAGTAGTTTTTAGACCTTTATTAATGATGGGTTGTTGTTTGTTGTTTTTTTTGTTTGATCAACAATTTTGCATTTGCCAATTCCTTAATGTTTTCATTAAAAATTTTGATCAAAACTCTTTTTAGAAGATAGTCAAAAATATTTGTTATTTGAAGGAGACTCAGTTTGAAAAAAATCTTTGGTTTTGTTGTTGCTGTTGTTGTTGTTGTCGTCATCATTGTCTGTTGGGGATTTTTTTCACCCATTGCTTTTTTGTTACAATTTGTGAGACTATGCAGAGAATCTTAATTTCAAGATTTATAATTTATCAATCCAATAATGCTGTTTTGTTTTGTTTTTATTTGTGTTAAAATATGATATGACAATGGTTACCTTTCAGGAACGAAGAATTTTGATAGATCAGGTTGAACAGTCCTTGAAACTCCAGACAGATGCTGAAAAGGAAGCAGATGCAGCTATGACACAGCTGGAAGACTTCATTACAGAACAAGAAAGACTGGTATGAAACCGTTCATGTGCTATGATTACTCTGCAAGAATTTTATATATTGCTTTTAAATCTATAAAAGTTTGTTTTTACATGCTGTAATCATGATTTTGACAATATGTTTTACAAATAAGAGCATGCTTTATTCACTTCTGCTCTCTTGAATGTTCTCAAATTTTCAGGCCTCTATAAACAATACTGTCTCTAAATACAGGTTTAGCATTGTTGTATATATATATACCCAACTACAAATGGATTATTAATGATGGAAGCTTAGTCTAATAGAAACAATGTTTTACAATGGTAAGATGATTAAAATTTATTTTACTTAAAGGGAAATTTTGACATTTTTTATTTCAGGAGCAAGAAGAGGAAGTGAAACGAACCGAAGTGCTACAGTCATCAGCCTCCCTAACTCCTTTAGATGGTTTAACACCAAATCAAGGTTCTGCAGTTGTCACCCCTAGCCCTGGAGGTCAACATGTCATTTTAACTCCTGAATCAGAGCAAGAGCTACAACGTTTGATGCAACAAACTGATGATGCTAAAGTAGGTAACATGAGATTTAAATTGTGGCAGCATTCACAGCATCTTGTTCTAATCATTCCTTCTTTTCTTCAACATTTGTTCAATGTTTTGAGGAAAGAGCAAAACAAGGATAAAAAGAAAGAATTTTTAAAAATTATTATCTCCTCATATTAATTTCTTGTGTGCCCTCCAAATGCTGGGCTTCAGATTAATTGCCTGTTTTAGAAATTAGCAATGATTTAAATTTTATAAAAGCCCATACTTTTTCATCATCTAATGACTATTGGTTTTATCTAGGCAGGACAATTGTTAAATCCATCTATAAGCTTTTGCTTTACTTTAAGTCATTGCAATATATTCTAGAGCATAAGACCTGAGAGTAGAAGAATAATAATTTAACAATTTACTGTATGTGATTATGATTCTTTTTATACAACTGGCATCCTTGATTCTCATCTATAGTCAGCGCGACAGGGTCATCCATCATCAAACTCAACCCGCACATCTTCAAGTGGTTCCATCCTTGTTGGATCTTTGCTTGATGTCACCAAACCTATCAATCAAAAACAGCCCTCACCAGATGTCATGTCCACTGCTGCACCAACTCCTATTGTTGAAACCACTCCACCTTTAAAGAACGTACCAGTCACTGTTGATGGAAAATCTACTCCAGTCACTGTTGATAGGAAAACTACTCCAGTCACTATTGATAGAAAATCTCCCAATCCCAAAGGTGAAGTCCAAATAGTTCAGGCTCCAACTGAAGTTTCCACTGAAGTTTTGAATGAAGTAGGATTATCCATAGATGCCACAAATGGCCATGTTGCTGTGTTGAAATCACCAGAGATGGTAGAAACTGTTAATCCAACTATAATGCAAGCTTTACTGACTGCCGAAGCCGTTGTTCTACCAACTGCTGGAATTGGTCCTCAGTTTACTGACACCGACAAGATGAATGCTCAAGCTCAGGAAAAGCAAGTACTGCCACCTAGTGGTCAACCAATACCACCTAGTGGTCAACCATTGCCATCATCAGTGGCAAAACCAAAAAGTGCTGAGAGTGTTGGGAGTGCTGGAAGAAACATTGGATTGAAAAATAATCCTGTCATTCTCATTATGCCAGGCAGCAAGAGTGAGGCCATTGATAAACCTGGATCAGTGCAAGCTTTAATTCCAGGAGGGACTGACCTTGGGAAATCATCTGACCTTGACATTGAAATTATTCCTCAACAGACAGCAGGAGCTGAAGCAATTTCACCTTCACCCATTTCAGCACCAAAAGGAGATGGTGTACCAGCTCCTTTAGCACCATCTAGGGAAGGATCATTTATGGAGAAGCCTGGTTCTGAAGCTGTTTCTGAGCAGAAAAGTATCCAAGCATCTGCAGACACCCCAATATCAGTCATCCCCACTCCCTTATCCAAGCAGCCAACAGCTCTTGATGTTTTGGGTTTGATGAATGCAAAACATTCAGCGCCAACTCCTCAATTGACCCCTGGTCAGACTCCAATTCCATCAAGAGCAGCCACTGAAATCCTTCCAACTAATACCACAACTGAAAAGGTACAAATGCCACCAATCAGTCCTGGTAGGCAAGATTCCAGCCTGACACAGAAAAAAACCCTTGAAGAAGAGTCAAAAATATATAGTGGACATCAAACCCCAAGAGGACAACTGTTGGACAAGGAAGCATCTGAAATGAGCATTAGGGAAAACACGGTCACACCAGTAAACACTGTGGCTTTAGATGGAATTGCTTTGGACCTTGTCACCCCCAGAGAAGGCAGTGAGGTGATTGAAGCACAAGTTTGATTTGGTTGATATCTAATTGTTGTTGGAATAATCAAATTGTGTAAAATATCCTCTGTCCATGAATAAATGTTTGATGGCCACACATAAAATCTGTCGACCCCTTGACAACTGCACATATAACTGTCATGATATGTTCAAGAACTGGTTTTCTGTTTTTTCAATGCACCAAGCAAGACAAGTTGTTGATGAAATATGTTTAATTTGCCTCCTTTTTAAGATGATTATGCACAGCACAAATCACTTCACATATGGTACTAAGGTTTAAGTGGCTAGCATGGTTGGCTCACAATGGAAAATTGTGAGTTTGATTCCCATAAGCGTTTGGTCCATCATTGAATCCTTAGGATAATTTCTTTGTATCTATTTTCCTCATCTCATTCAAGTGTAAAAGGAGTGGATATTATAGGTAGCAAAAGATCTTATCGATATGCTAGCAGGAAAATGCTGTCAGCTTCTCCACTGAATGCTCCCCACAGAGTTGAGAAGCTATTGGTGTGAAATGGCTTTTTGGTAGAGATTATAAAAGTCATTTTATCTCTATCCTTAAATTTTTGTAGATTTTTTGATGAAGGATAGGCCTGACAGGTATTCAGTTGACACCTAGATGGGAAGAAAAAAGTGTAAAGAACCTTTCATAGCCATTCTATGATGAGTCTAACACCACCAAGATTCAAAGTTCTAATATCTTTTTCTCAAGCTATAAAGTCTTATCTTTCTGTTCCTCCTGCCATTGGTTTAAATTAAAGAAGTTCAAAAACATATGAGTGCAAATGGTCTAACTGAAAAGAATTGTTGTTATTAGCATATTGCTTCAAAGAAGCATTAATGTTTTTTCAAAAACATAATTTTTTTGGAGTAAATTTATGCTTTCCAGAGGCAGTTATTTCCTTTTCAATTAGTGTTTTTTGTTTTGTTTTGTTTTTCTTAAAAGGTGTTGTTTGATTTCCGTCAAAAATGCACATGGACTTAATTTCCTTTGTTCTTCCTTCACACTTTTATTTGATCACCTTACCTTAATTCATATTGAACACCTTCTCCCTTTCTTGGTGTTTGAATATTTACTTAGAATCCAAACAACCATTTCCAATTAAGAACCACTTCAAAAGATCTGATAGTAAAATAGTATGAAACTATGAAAGCAAAAAAGAATAATCTCTTAATGAAATATATTATCTTACTTTCTGAGAATTATCAGCATTTTAGGAAGAAATAAGTTAATAGCTTAATACATGTTATTTGTTGGTCCTCTTTTGTTGTATCACTTAGATAAGTTTATTCATTAAATTTCCTCCTTTGGAAACCTTTTTACTTTGTGTCTTAAAGGCACTGTTATATCGTGGAAACAGTAGATCATTTTGTCATCTGGTGCTAATTAATCATATGGTCAAATTTACATAAACCATTGATACAAGTAACATGTTTTTCTTCTTTATAATTACCCAGTATTTATTGTACATAACTACTTGTAGCAGATAACAAAATAAAATTGGCCCAATAAAACGGAACCCTTTGATTTCTAAAACCATCGATAGTGAATATACTAAATTTCATTAAAACTTAGTATTTATTACAATCAGAAAAAATCCACCTGATATAAAGTTTCTCTGGGTTAACTAGCATCAAATGAAGTCAGGCACAAGTTGGTAAAGACATTTACTGATCTTTATTAGATACCAATGGAATGTTTGTCAACAAATACAATTTATCTAAAAGGTTATTGGTGGGTTGTTGTTTTTAATTTCTCATCCATTATTATATTCATATTGTGTGAATGATGACCCTTCAACAGAATTAATTACATCTCATTGAATGTCAAATTCTGATTGACAGCAAAATCAATTGCTATGCACTGCACATTGCAGATAATGAAGGTTAACGTAAGAACTGCTTGTGTTAATTAAACAGATTCATCCAAACTTCTCTTTTCTATATGAACAGTTTATGAAACTATTTCCTTATTATGTCTCAAGGTACAGGAACTCAATGCAAGACTTGGCACCTGTTCATCAGCACCTCCTGCTGTCAGCACAGATAAAAAAGCAGCCCAAGCCCCAGCAGAAGAGGTAAAGCTTTCTTATTTTTTTAAAATTCATATTATATTTGAACTGCATGATTATTGCTTATGCATGGAAAAAAAATAGATTTACTTTCAGGCTTTCTTTTTTCATATCACTAAATTATACCTTGAAATACTTCAAATATATTTTTCTTTTCTCTTACACTTGATACCGCACCCAATTTTATATTTTTCTTCTTTAGCTTTACAACTTTGCACCACTCTGTAAGGTTTTTCATTCTATATTATCATGACAGAATATATGGAATTTGTATACACTCATCATTTATTATCCCATTAGTGCAATCATCATCATCATCATCATCATCATCATTAATAATATTCTTCATTTTCTTGTAGCTACGTGTCATTTGTCAATTATTCACTTCATGCTTTTACCTAAACCACCATCATTCATTATATACCTTCTTTGATGATTAGGATACAATCAAGCCTTTTAACCCATTTAGCACAATGCTTTCAATTTTTATCAATTCATTGTTAAATTTGCTTCTATTCACAAAACATCTGTTCTTTTTTGTACTCTATTATTCATGTGCTGTACATTTACTATTTATTAAGTATGTTTATTATCTTAATCTGGGCCTTTTTGTTGTAGTTTGGTCTGAGTTGGGTATTTTTAGGGTGGGAAGGGATATGGGGGGGGGGGGGGGGTCGGTACAAAAT
>JASKDV010196295.1:0-11196 GCA_032466395.1 Aegires albopunctatus
TGTGTGTGTGTGAGAGAGAGAGAGAGAGAGAGAGAGAGAGAGAGAGAGAGAGAGAGAGAGAGATGGGGAGGGGGATTAGAAAGATATACAGTCATAGAGAGTGGGAGTGTGAGGGAGAGAGAAAGGAAACGAAAACGGAAAAAGAAGAGAGGGGGGTGGATTAGAAAGATATTATATAAAGAGAGGAGGAGCGTGAGGGAAAGAGAAAGGAAGAGAAAAGGGGAAAAAAGAAGAGAGGAGAGAGATAGAAAGAGAGAGAGAGAGAGAGAGAGAGAGAGAGAGAGAGAGAGAGGGCGGGGGAGAGAGGGGTGGGAGTGGGAAATGGGAGATATATTTAAGAAAAACGAGAATAATAAGTTACAACCTACGTGATTACAACAATGATAATATATCCATTCATAACGTGTCAGCAATTTAAGTATGATATTTGTAATTTTTAATGTCATTGTATCAAACAGCGTAACATTTTTCAACATTTTCCTTGTTGAAAGCCTCAGAGAGCCTCATACCTATCTTTCATAACTTCTTTTACTTCGCAAAATGATGTATGCTATTAACCGGCTGCAATATTGACAAGAGCTACTTTAACCCACGCCATCCAATGTCATTTGTGTTAAATCTATTTCTATGTGTCACCAATTAATTTTGATTTAATCTTGCCATAAATCCATAACAAACGTCATTTTGGGTGTTAAATAAAAACCCAGTCCATACGTCATCATTACCCATGATAGTATTTCAAGATAAACCCAGAATGTCACTCATGATCAAGCTGCTTGGAATTAACGCAAAAACCCAGAACATACGTAATTTATGACCATGTATATTAAGATAAACCCTGAATATTCCTTATTATCGACTTCGCACGGAATTAACAAAAACTCAGAACATGCTTATCATTAGCCATTTGAACGTTATCATGATCCCAGAATACATTGTCATCAATAATCCTAAATGGATATTCTCGTATTCAGAATAAACGTCATAATGAAAAGATGTTATACTAATCTTAACATTTACGTTAACTTTAAGTTTAAATGTAAGTTATTATGTCCATAAAACACGTCACGTCTTTAACTCTGAATATAAGTTATCACACACCTCAAATAAACGCCATTATTAACCCTGAAATACTGTTATCACAGACCCAGGAAGCTGTCATTTGACCAGAATGAATATTGTCATAAATCAAGTTTAATGTCCCCGTGAATATAGAATGTATGTTATCATTGGTTCTAAGATACTTCATCATTAACCCTGAATGTATATTATCAGAAACCCTGAAAACACTTCGCCATCAACCACGAGTGAACAATTTTTTTCACCCAAAAAGCCATGAAAAATATTTCGTCATTAACCCCAAATGTTATCAAATCCCTGAAAGAATATACATGTACTTCACAATTAATCCTGATTTCACGAAGGTCATTATCAATGTTTATTTCAAAATTGTTTCAAAATTTGTGTATTCGTTTATCGTCTGTATTTTCCTGTGATATTTAATTTCCATCTTCACTACATTATGCTACTTTTTAAATTTGCGTATTATCTGCATGAAACAAAGTGGAGATGTTCTTTAAGATTTGCAAAATTATCCACATAGTTAATAGTCATAATTATTGAATCATAACAATGGCGGATATTGTCTCCTTTCACAATTCTAAATATTAAAAACCTCACAACATTCTTTTTTTTTTTTTTTTCCTTTTTTTCTTATTGAATGGCATTTTTTAAGATTGTTTAAAACTGCTCCGACATCATCTGAACCTTGATTCAGTCATCAAGCTCTCCCATTCCAATATCCCACTGTCATCACTATGTCTTCTTTAATGCTATCCTAATCATATTCATTAGTTTACGTTCCCTAGCGCCCAAATAACTTTATTCTCTGATTTTCTCAGGGTATACCTCATCTTCAAGGGTGTATATTATCAGTTTCAAGTCTGTCTAGTAATGAATGTGGCGAATTTCTTTCTCTGTCTACCTCTTATTCAAAGACCGTGACCATCGTGGTAGAATGCACCATCTTATTTCTGGAAAAGAATGTTATTTGCAAAAAATATCCGTCATGGTATGCATACATTTCGCTCTCAACTTTCGTCGGCGCGACCTCTAGTAAGTGAGCGAATGAAAGCCGCAATAAACATATTTTGTTACCATTCTTTCTCAGAAAATAATGTCTGAATCATTCTGGTTGAATGGTCATGGCCTAATTACCTTTTTCAGTGCCTTGCAGGACTGTGCAAACCTTTCATACTTTGTGATCATTTAATTTCCCATTTCTTCACCACGGTTAAAAGCCTATATTAAGGGATTACTTTGATCATTTCAAACTTCTTCCCTAATCACAGAGTGAAATTAATGTGATGAGATGTTTGCCATTTGTTCATTTATTAGATACCTGTTCTCAATAAGCTGTGAACGTAAGCGCAAAATGAGGTAGATTTTTTTTCTGTGTGAAAGAAATTTGAAGGAAAAAATGGTTGCAAAGTCATTCTCACAATAGCTAGTAAAAGTAATAAAACTAGGTATCACTGTAATTGCCGAGTCTACTAAGTTTCAATGGCATAATACGACCTTGACATAGTGAGCTTCCAACTACATCTAGTTTCCTATTTTTTATTTTCATACTTTCAAACTTTGTTCCACACTTTGTTCTCAGTTGCCTCTACGTTTACTACCTTATGATGAGATTTTTCTATTTTATAATTAAGACTCGAACCTAGCATCTCACGGGTAGAAACCTGTAAATTGCTCTGTTGTTGCTGTTGTTGTTTTGTTTTTGGGGTTTTGTTTTGTTTTAAATCTTGTTTTGATCTTGTTTTGTTTATTGTAGGTTTGTTTGTTTTTCAAAACAAAGAAAGGAAAAGGGGTGAGGGGTGGAGTGGGAATCTTCCTCATAATTCGTATTCTTTAAAGTGAGTGTTTTGTTTCTTTTTCCAATTTTCGCCAAAGGTAGTGTCTTCTATAAACTACAATGGGTTGCCATTCTGGAAATGAATATTATTGTTTTGTTATCTTTTTACCTCTTCTGTTTTTCCACGACGGTCAAAATTAAAAGCATTTCGTTTGATACAGTTTACAACAAATATTGTTTAAAAAGTTGTTTTTTTTTAATTATTACTGATTTGATTGACCTTCAGTTTACAAAATTAAAAATGCTATGCTATGTTTACTAACTTCCGAAGTTTTTCCGTTTTATATTGCTCTCAATTCTGGTACGCTTATTACAATCATAATTTTATGCTATTACTATTTTGTATCTATTGTTTCCTGGAAACAGTATACTCATTTTTTTATTTTATATTCTATGTTTCCTCAAAGTTGTATAATTTATTACCATTTTGTATGAATCAATATTTGTTATATCTACATAATTTCGTGCAGAACGATATTGTTTAATTTCATTGTTATTCTCTATTTGCAACAGAACTAATGAAATTAGTAGCATTATTATAGGCCTCTCAAGATAACGAACCATCCCATTTTGTAGGCGATGAGGGTTGAAAGCATTTTACTTATAAGATTTACTTACATACTTTTTATTTTATTTTAAAAAATATAAAATTGTATTCATTTCGTTGCCTTGTAATCTTGATTTTGAAGTAGATCTGATCGTTATTCATTATTTTTTTTCTCCACATTCTATGTTTAATTTGTTTCAACCATGTGAAACATAAGATATATAAATCCCTTAGGGATAGTTTCATAACCTAAAAAAAAATGCAGGCTTTTGATTGATTCTTTGTTCCCCCTGCCATAGTGAAGATTTAGAAAAGGTTACACACAGTTTATAACGTGAGAACAAACGCTTTTGTAAACAAAATCGAAACTAGCGTTAGTTCAGATATAGATCTACATCTAGATACTGTATCTAGATCCTGATGGAGCGCCAGAAATTTAGATTTTATTTTCTTTCAATTTTACTTCTTCTCTTCTTTTCAGATGCGCTGTGCGACGTGTTTCTTTGCTCCATAGGTAATTCATACTATGGTTTAGATAACAGTAATAAACATAATTTTTTTATCAAGGAACTACTACAATTTAGCAATATTGATGTTTTAACACCCCATTATCGTTGTTGTCGTGGACGCTGCTACGGATCGAGAATTTAAATTATAGACACCTTACGACGAATCATAGACGCCTTACTTGAGAACGAGGCCAACAGCTTATTTAGCAAAAATAATCGTTTATTATTCTATATTATTATGTCCTTCATGGTAGAAAAATAAACTATAAAGCGATATGGATGTTTTCCTCACCTTGCATTTAGTTTTGCTTTTATTATATTTTGGTACATGTTATAGAGCGCGAAAAGGACTCATATTGAATAAATGAATATAAGTTAAGTTTTTACATGTAATTCATTTTCAGAATCTAAAACTTCGGTACTATTCGGGCAACTCGACCATGTGCGGTAAGTCGACCACTTTGCCAAAGTCATTCCATTCCATTTTCAATTTTAAGCCATGTTAATGAATGAGTAAAAATGTCCTTTCAGAATTTAAAATGGCTTTGACTACTTATACAACCGCAACTTAGCATCCCGAACAGAGGCTTTTCAAATAAAAATTTTCTTTAAAATGAAAAGAGAGAAGAACGATAAAATCAGAATCTGTACAT
Source organism: Aegires albopunctatus (assembly GCA_032466395.1). Lineage (NCBI taxonomy): Eukaryota > Metazoa > Mollusca > Gastropoda > Nudibranchia > Aegiretidae > Aegires > Aegires albopunctatus. Next base: position 4,627 of record JASKDV010196295.1, read on the forward strand.
TGATAAGCAAAACGAAACATGAATCTAGATCTAGCCTAGGCAAATCCTACGCTCTCCAAAGAGAAAGTCGGTGTTCGACTATAAGTCAAGATCAGTAGGTCAAAAATTCCAGATTAGTTATCATCGACGTGGAATTGTTTGGAATTTACATGGCGTAGATCTAGTAGTTTAACGAAGCTGTTCAAATTGTCAATGAAAACAAATTTTTCTCTTCATTTGTTGGTTGATTTTAATTTCATTTTAAATTCAAAATAAATAATCTGGGGTTGTTAGAACAACAATTTTTGACGTAAATCGGTAAATATACGCGGTCAAGGAACACTCATAAGCTCGTGCCCACATTGCTTGATATGCTAGTTTTATATTGTTTCATACCATAGACCTATCTTCCAGCTATAAACTAAAAGATCGTGAATTTCTACGTATGTAAAAGAAAGCGTGTCTCTTGTTAGATATTGTTTTTAGTTTATAACGATATCCACTCGCTTCATCCTAGCTTGATTAAGAAATGACATAATTATGCAAACAGTTGTTGATTTCATTGTGTTACAGATATCATCTTGAATGATTACAAGATTAATTACAAATTTTCCAGGGAACGACTGTTTGATGATATAGCTCGTCAAGACTGCCTTAATGTTGTAAATTATGTATTTGAGAAATTGAATTTACTTCACTGTTAAATTGTTGTTGGTTTTTTTATATCATAACTATTTTATCCCGTTTGTTTAAAAGTTACAATTGTTAAAACCAGGTGCGCAAAATTTCACTTAGAAAATGTCACTTATTCAGCTTTTTTTAAAGGGATATACCCCGCATAAAGCATTGTTGAGAAATCCTGACCATTTACAACGTTGAATCCTGATTTATAATTTTTATTATAAAGCCTTCCTTAAAATATTTTACTAAATTATGTAATGAATAATGATCAACAACAATAATTTGACTTTGTACTTGAGACAATATGCTAGGCTATAAGTCAAATTGTGACAACCTACTCAGAATTAGTAATTAATAACCCAAAATTAAGTCAATGTCTGCAAACAAAAAGCATGAAATAGAAAAACAAAACAAAACAACGCGCAATATGCGCCAATGTACACATTAGCCTACAAGTAAGAAACGTTCAACCCTAATGAGAACCTGACATGTGAAACCAATACATGACAATCCTGATTGGTCTTCGCGGTGTATATTTTGGGGCTTGATGGTCATGGGTAATTAGGCTTTTTGTTTTGTTTTTGAGAGATGATTTTGTTTTATCTGTAAATCATCTCTCCATGTAGTTACCTTTATTATCATATGTCATTGTACTTATTATCGCAAGCGCACCTTTTCCTCGAGGCGACTTTTTTCCTCTTCTAAAACCCATTTCTTGTACTTCTTTTTTTGTCTTCCTTTTAACTAGTATATCATCTTACACGTTTTCCATGGGCGCTGAAATTGTCCTAGAGGTTGATAGAATTCTTAAACTATAATTAATAACTACTTAACTAACTGTCCAACTGAACAGCAAACAATACAATTGAATCGTAAACAATACATCCAATACTAAGCTGATTATTTCATCTCGTTTAAAACCTAAAATGTTTCATATTACTTTGCTATAAAACAATTTGTTTTCTTTGCTTTATAATGCTTTGAAACCATTATTTATTATAATCTTTATTCAATTGTCCATAATGGCGGCATTATTTATTGTTTTTTATTTTATTTATTTATTTGTTGTTGTTTTTGTTTTTTTGTTTGTTTTTTTTTTGTTGGGTTTTTTTGTTATTGTTGAACAGATAACACGAAGTAAATCAACTGTTTTTGTGTTCAGATAAACTTTGCAGGAAGTATACAATCTGCATAACGTTTAATTCATTACACGAACAGTTTCCTTTTTAAATTCATTAAATCTAAAGTGTGTTTTGCTATCATCAATTTGATGCAAGTCTTGTTTTCTTCTTTTCCTTATAACGATATATATTATGCTTTTAAAAGGTGCTGTTTTGACATCTACATGTGTTTGAGCTGACGTTAAGTGACATTATGATTATGATTACTATCTTTTTTCAGTAGCAGTCTATTTTATCACAACCCATCTGCAAAACAAGATTCCATACATATATGACCATTCCTAAGCATAAGTATATTAAAACAAAATGTTCATGATTTTTATTGCAGCTTGATGCTATCACCTGTATAATAAATGTCTCTAAAGCTGAATTTTCTCTCGTGTGTCATTCATTGCGTTAATATTTGGAGCGAATATCGTCAGAGTATGAAAGTATGTGCTAATTGACAATGAACTGTTTTTAAGCTGATCCAGGGGAATGCGACGAATGGATATTTCCGATATTCACGTACACATACTGCTCTATCTATGTATGATTTGTAATTTACTCAATGTGCTAAATAGCCTCTAATGGACGTGGGATTTCTCCTGTGTGATCCTGTCTCATAACCCATGATTATTATTTCCATTCCTGGCAATGAGAAAGGAATAGAACATGGAAGGAAAGAAGGATGGAAGGGCGGGTAAATGGAAAAGAAAAGGAATGAAAATCATTAGGGAATTTTGTCTCGCTATCTCTCTTCGATTGAATTTGTTCTCTTCATCCAAAGACTTGATGCAATTCCTTCCGTTGCCTCTTGTTCATAACATATCTAGGCATCCGGGTATTTCTAGTTTTGTTTTCGTCTCAGTCGTATCATCTGGCGATCCAATTCCGTGAAATCAAATACAGTAGTCTCGGCTGGCATCCTTCTGTCGCCATGTCTTCCTTTAAGCGCTCCCTCTAGCTATGCTTTTCTCATAATCCATTTTCAACAATGAATTACTTCTCCGGAAACTCCACCTTTTCATAATATTCCAAATTGTTATTTTACAAAATGGATCATACCGTCTTCTCGATAAAGAATGCAATCAAAATTTAGACAAGAAATGTTTAAAAAGAAATTTTAAAAAAAAACAAACAAAAAAACGAATAAAGTATGAGTAGAAACGCCTCCTACGTCTTTAGATTTGTTCGTAATGAAATAGAGAACCTCCAAAATAAATTGTACGCTTTACAATTCAAATGATTTGAAATATCGGGGGAAGAGTAGTTAAATTATGTCTGGAATAATTCGTTAATCAAAATAATCATCCCACGAGATCTTTTACCCTCATGGGAATTCTCAAAACTTTTCAGTGTCACAACCATAGTGGTAGAGCGATCCAGACCCTTACTGAATAAAATTAGCTATATAATTCACAAACCGTTATGATATGCACGAATTTCGCTTGTAACAGCTCGTCTTACTTTGTCTAGTCAATATCAGGGAGCGAAAGACTGAGTCTGCAACTTTTATTTTCTAGAAACATTCTGGATAATCTTGCCGCAGTTTTAACATGGCGAGTAGATATTATGTACCAGAAGATTTTACAAAGACTCAACTGCTAAAGAAAATCTTACTTCTCACAGGCATAATAATAATATGATTACAAGCATACCAGTGATGGGATTCAACCGGTTCGCACCAGTTCGTGTGAACCTATTCTTGGAATTTTAATGACCTCTGCGAACCGTTTGTTAACAATATATTTATACATATAATCTTTGGTCAAATCATCGGTTCAAAATGTTATGTTGCTAAAATATTTGAACCTCACCACTGAAGCAAACCATTAACCACTTGCCCATTGTGCCACCTACTGTCGCTGTCCCTTATCAAGTCATCAATGACTTCTTCTGAACAAGATGTCTGGAACCATGTGTATGCCATTATCTCTGGGTGGTCAAGGAAATGGGAGTCAAGAGCTTTTCTCGAGATGTATAATGTTAGTTCAAGAGTTTAAGAATCGAATTCCCTATCAGTCAATCGTAATCTCAGCATAGTAACCACACGACCAGTGAAATATTCTGTAGCGCCATATGGAGCTTCGAGTCCTTGAAGAGGGTTCTTTACGAGCATTTTCCACACCGCAATAAGGTATAAAATAGATCAGAATCAGGATCAGAATCAGAATCGAAATCGAAATCAGAATCAGAATCTTTATTTATCTCGTTTTTACAAGAAATGTTTCATAGTCATGTTTATTAAACTTCAGACATACACCTACTCACGTATTTTCCAATGCACATTCATATCTACTGCGGTATAACATTACAATTACTCAATAGTCTTAGAAGCCTATTGTATATTAATATGTGATGGAGAAAAATTATATTTTTGATTACGCAATACATAACAATAATGATATCATAAACATATACAATATTGGAAAATTATGATTCAATAATGTCAATGGTAATAGCAACAAGAATACAATTATTTATGTATTATTAGAATTCATATTATTATCATCATCGTCATATAATCATCCCCTTTATCATTATTACTATCACCATCATTATCATTACCGTTATCATTTTCATTTTCACCATGGCCATTGTCATTTTCAGTTTTTGGAAGTTCAAAAATATTGGTATTTTTTATTTATTTAGAAGTTTCACTGGAAGGGGAACAAAAGCATTTTTGAACCTCTCGGTTCCTGATTTCGATGAGAGGAGCCGACCACTTCTTCTGATTTTCTGTATCTAGCTATTGGTAGAGCCAGATTTTGTCATTATGCTAACATAAACGTCTTTCATTAAATAACACGCATCTCTGCATTCCCCCTTTTCTCCCGCTCAGGTGCCGAGAAGGGTTTTGAAATGGAATGCCTGCCAGGAAATATATGTGAAAGCGCAAAATACAATTTCAAGTGCTATATTAAACCGTTCTGTCGTGTCTTTACTTTTAAAGCTACTAACTGAGACCGTTAGAGATTTCTATGAAAAGATGGTTAAAAGAAAAGAAACAAAATAACTAGGTACTCGGATCGTCAAAATATCGATTATTATCATAACATTATCCTAGTAATGACAAATTATAGAACCCATTGAAGATCTACCCTAATGAATCAAGAGAAGCCTATACGTTGATGTTTTGAAACAAAGGCCACTAGACATCAGGTTTGACATGTTGGTCGAATGGCTAGCGAGATCGGCGTATAATCAAGAAGTTGTAAGTTCGATTACCGCAAGCGCTGGGTCCGACATTATTTTCTCGGGAAATTCTCTTTACATTCTAATTTTCCTTACCGCACTCAGAGGTAAAAAGAGTACCAGGTATACTGGTATAGACAGAGAAACATCGTTTCCGTATGCTATCAGGAAAGTGTTCATAATCAGCTGCTTTGTTGTACGTTCCCCAGTGAATTAAGAAGGTGCTGGTAGTATGAAATGGCCTGCCCGGGGGTAATTGAAATAGAGGAAGTGAGTCTGTACTTGAGGAGGAGAAACAGACCATTAATTTAATATTTAACTTTTATGTTATCTAATATATGATATGATTCTAAGACCATCGTAGTAAGTAAATACAATAATTTTTTTTTTTAAAAAACGTTTGACATCAATACTCAATACTCACTCAGCTTGGTTGCGTTTGTTAATATAATAAAAGAAGGAGAAGTTTATAATCGTTACCACTGATCATTTTAATGTGGTGAAGAAATATAATATAATTACAAACAGCTTCCATCAGCTATTCAATTATAGGACAAATTTTCTACAAAGCAATAATTCAAGATTTCAACATGATTCCAATCTAGGCCTATTACCTAAACACAAGCTACAATAATTGAAGTATATTCAGCATAATATAGAATGTCTCGAGTTGGGCCTGAGGTGAATTATAGTTGTATAGTGATCTACAATTATTTGTTCTACTTTTTCATTTCTTCTAATTGTATAGAAAAATGAAAGTGCTCTCTACTTGAAAAGAGCTAGAGCTAGATCTAGATATAATAAAATATAATGCAATGCAGATGATGCCGTTTTCCTATCAGGAATTAGTAACAAAGGTATCTTTTTACTATAAATTGTCTCCCCTGATTGATAATAATAATTGACTACATGTGTGTAGATACATTCGTTTGGTATAACACGTTACAGGTGTTCCTCCACGTATATAGCGCTCAAATCCTTCGCCTTATCCGTACTCATAGCGCTTTAAAATTACTGTTGTATTCCTATAACCGACAGCAACATGTAACTCATTAACACAAAGGACAAGACATACAGCCTGCTGGGTGCGATATTTGGCCAGGGGCCTTGCTTTCTTAATGGAAGGATACTAATATTCATACACATAAGCATACTGAAGCCATAGGTGGAGATATAAATGTTCTTGCTGAAGGAAAAAAACACAAAACAAATGGCCATGTAAGACTCAAACTCTGTACCTTAAGGTTCGTTTCCAAGACTCTATCCACACTGCCATTGCACTTTTGAAACATTTCTGCTTGTGGCCATCACTTTCCTTTGTTTTTCTTGTTTTTATCTTTTCTATGTTTAGGTGCTTCATGTCTTCTGTTTTTTGTTTTTTTTTTTTTTTCTTGCATTGTTTTTATTTCGTTTGTTTGTTTGTTTTATGGAGTTTATTTTTTATATTTTTGCTTTGTTTGCCTTGTTTTTGTGTTTTTGTTTTGTTCTTATTTCGGGTTTGTTTATTGGGAGTGGGAAGGGGGGGTGTTGCTTTTGTTTTGATTTTTTGTTT
>JASKDV010196317.1:0-11195 GCA_032466395.1 Aegires albopunctatus
AGAGAGAGAGAGAGAGAGAGAGAGAGAGAGAGAGAGAGAGAGAGAGAGAGAGAGAGAGAGAGAGAGAGATTGATTTCTCCAACTCGATTACATTTATGATCAAAAATGATTATTCGGACCTATCGTATTCGCTAAATATAAGACATGATGATATTTATAACAACCAGAATGGTATAACATGGAACCTTAATAGAAAAGGAGGAGAGAGACAGACAGACATTTGATTAATACGGTTGCTCATTGTGCGCCGCTTTAACCAATTTAAGATGTTTTCCTTTTTTTTAGAACATGTGTAGATTGTTGCATGTAATTTTTTCTCTAACAATAACCGTCTTCCGGTCCCTTCCCTGACTAACTATGATAGTTTATGTATTTATGAAACTATTTTATTCTGTATTGAAACGATCAATCCTCTTCTTTGGGAATTCCGCTTATCAGAACAGAACTCACTGCACCTTTTTCCAGTATAAAATCAAAAGTTCTGATTGGACCCTTCGATACAGTTGTTGTTGTCTGATTCCCATATCAAAGAAAAGCCGACACACATGGAAGCCTTCAATCATTCTTGATAAACCTTCCGATTACCAGAAATGACAAGTTTGGAGTGGCCTCGCGAAAAACCCACCAGCTTTCAATGAGTTAACAGAACAAACATTATCCTTGTAGCCATAATGTTATCTTCGCGGCCAAAGATTTCCATTGCATTAACTCCCCACATTGGCCGAAAGACGCGCAGATACACGTACTTGAATTCAGTCAGAGATAAATATACTCGTGCATAGATACCCATTCATACACACAGACACACACACAGACACAAACACACACACAGACACACAGTCACACACGACCATTGTGTCATTGTAATTTCTTGAATAAAGCCGAGATATACTCCGAGACTATCCGAGAGCTCATAAGATAAGATTGAGCTGTCCACCCCGTCATTGGAAATAAATCTTTCAAGTGGGCAGTTCCACCGCAGACGACTCTGAGATCTATCTTCTAGATTCGAGACGTTATGCTGATATTTTCCTTACAGATTCATCGATCCTTCACATACGATTGATCAAGTGCTATTGATGAAGGGTGATCAGAAACCTATCCATCAGTCGCCGATGCTAAGAGCACCAAGATTAAGGGGGAACAACTGTGACTAGAGGAATGTCTTGGAATTGAATAAATCGAGAGTTCTTGGTCGTGTCCCGTAATTTTAAAATGTCCGTTTCAGGCCTACTTTCAATGGCAGTGGTACAGTCACAAAATAATGAATGTAATAAATGATTAATCTTATCGAACCTGATAATGTGTGCCATGATATTATTATGTCTTTGCGTGTCTATGTAATAAATTGCGTTTAATCAATGCCAATTTGACAATGTTTTCGAGGTATATTGAAGAAATTATGATACTGACGATTCGTTGTATTCAAGCATGTATCCTGAACCTTAACCCATACGGTTGAATAAAAATGTTTATAAATGAATAAAGAGAAATGAAACAAAAATATTCTTTTATAATGAGATTTTTATACAACGGTTATCTTAAATCTTAAATGTTATAGTGCTTCAGCTAGATATATAGATCTAGAGGTAAAGGGAGATGTGTTATTCAGATGATCAAAGTATTTTTCTTTTTCTTGGTGGCATGATTTTAAAGATTAGTGAATCTTACAATGCAGTTGTGCAAAATGTCTCCAGACGTTTTGAAGACTTTTTTGTTTTGAGTCTTGAAGGCTTGAAGATTTGAAACCGATACGATACGCAATCTTTATCGATACCTACTTCCTCCACCAATCATAATGGACTATCACGATCGATCAAAATGGACTTGCAAAAATTCGCTTTTATTAGTATAGATTTAGTAGTTTAGATAAATTGTGGATGGCTAGTTGAATGACCTTTTCGTACTTCTCATTTTGTGGAGGATTGTAGTTTATCGAGGTTGATATGTAGGTAGGTAGGGATCGTTTGACGTCCCTTTGGTAGAGCTGCAGGGTACGCCGAGCCTCTCCTAGCCGACCGAGAACCGACCGTTTGCTAATATGGAGACTCCCCGATAACACGCTCTATGTGAGTGAGCCATCGGGTTCGCAGCGACTAGGCCTAATAATAATATTAGACCATGTACTGTACCCAACCGGAGTGTAATATCTTGTATATCGAGAGCCGTGTTTAAAATGTCTATAACGTTCCATCTGAAATGGCGTCAATCACCAATGTTTTGATTACGACATGAAGTCAATGATCAATGTTTTGATTACATGAACTTGAGAAAATACATAAGATATGACCTATCTAGAAACTGTTTTTACAAATGCCTAAGTTGAGAGATATGCAGCCGATAGGTTAGTCATAAGCGTTTTAGAACCAGAGTGGCTGTATGTATATAATATTGCTACTGTGAATACAATGAAAGTAAAGAGCGCTCTTATATAGCGCGTTCCCATAAGAATATAAATATTGTGCTCAATGCGCTTTACAGAGTTTACCTGGCAGGCCAATGCAATCCAAAATCCTTCTCAACACAAAGGGGAGACCCAATGAAAGATGCTTCACTCTTAGCATACTGACAAGATCTTCCTCTACCTTTAGCCAGGTAGCCATTTCACACGTGGGTACGATGAGAAAATGCACGTAAAGAGTCTTTCCAAGAACTTAACATCGCGCCCAATCGGTATTCGAACCTGGAACCTTACGATCGCCAGCCAGTTTAAATGTATACCACCATTTTTCCAAACTCGGGTTCAGGATCTTGCCTGCAGGATTCGTCATCAAAAGGCCATCTAATTTTTATTAAACGAAACACGAGCTTACCCGCAGTCCAGGTGGTCTAAGGGCGTAGGGCTACCAAGCGGCGAGCTCTGGGTTCAAAGCCGGATCCGGCAAAGTTTTTTAAACATTGTTTTTATTGTGCTCAACTTTTTAATTATCATCTTTTTTTTTTATTATCAACTTTTTATTATTTTATTTTCCTTTATTCATTCACTTATTATTTAGATATCTATGTGTATGACTTCCCTGTTGACCCAGCAATAAATGGGTAGCTAGATCTATTTAGATCCGGCGAATCGAGCTTTAGCGGAGCGGACAGCAATTGCATGTTCTTAGTATTCATCTGAAGTATGGATGATTTGCCTCATCACTTAAAATTGGTAATATATCCACATACCCTTTTTCCCGTGCGAACAGACAACAGGACAAGGTTTAGACAATTATTAGGACATATCAAAAATCTTAATATGTGTCAATTTACATTTCTCTATAACAATATAATATTGTATATAATGAATCATGCATCGCTATAAGTGGCAGTGGTCAAGAAATTTAAAATAAAAAAGGATTTCGAAACGTTATGGCCGCCCCCTCCCAATCAAATGTAACAAAACCAGATACAGAAATGTTTTTCTTCCAAGCGCCATCAACTTATTGTGATGTACGAAATGTAATTTGTTAGTCATTTGCATTGGAAAGTAAATGAATTGTTTCATCTCTTGTTGTTGTCGTTGTTGCTGTTGTTGTTCTAAGATGAATTATATTATGTATTACAGCATTATTATACTACGTTATAATATGTTTATTATTTATTATGATTAAGTTATATATAATTTTTTCTATCTTGGCTGTAACACTAAAAGATGTGCCTTTTGGACAATAAAGTAATACTTATTTTATCTTTTATTGATATAATAATATATTATAATGCCGTACTAACATTAACATGCCTATACAATCCTAATTTCTGCAATTCATTAGCAACCACTACTGTTAACATACAAACAAACATCACATGATTGTGACCAACGAAGAATACATGTTTGAAAAATAATCATACAAATATTATACTGAACAGTAAGGTGACTGCTTTTACACTGTATCTCCATAGAGGAAGCAGATAATAATAATATTATAAACTACTGATATCACACGAATTACAATCTGGTAAACTTTTTTAGTTCTGGGACCTTTTCAACTCCGTGTGAAGCATACAATGAGCATTGACCAATGTCATATGCTGCCTTTACAATATACTTTTTACATGTTGTTGTTGTATTGAATTTACCCATGTCCACAACTGTGGTCATATCAGGATTTTCCTAGACTGCCTTATAAACAGCCAAGGTTGTTTTTTTTTACATGCGTATATTATAACATGGGACCTCCGATATTATAGTCCGTCTCCGACAGGACTTGGCATTTATTATCCTAGAAACTTAAGGATAGGGGGCAGAATGAAACCCGAAAAAATTATTGATTTCAAATTCAAGCCTACACGGGTTTGAACTAGGGATCTTTGGTTTGGTAGGTGCGCGCCATAACCACTGAGCTATTCGCAATGAAGAAAACACGTGCAAGGTCGCTATCCAAAGGACTGAAAATAATCCCAAGTTAATGACTGAGGGAATGATTCACATTTGCAAGTTAATTCTTACGTGTTCCATTTCATTACGACAATATAAACAAAACATACCTCAAGTGACATGAATTCTTGGCACCACGCCCAAAAAGAGGACAATCGAGTGTCTTCCTAGACCCATGTCATCTCTCACCATTAACTTAACTTTGACCAGTGTCCGGTCCCTTCCATTGTCCTAGCAAGAGACTCTGTCAAAATATTTGGACATCGGCTTTGAGATCCGATCTTCTTTCCGGGAGCGTCTTCGTCGTCGTATTGTCTGGCTAAGTTGGACTTTTTAAAAATTGGCTTGGGACAGAATAGACTTATGTCTATAAGCTAAGAGCGGCTACGCTTCAGCTAATGCAAATTCTGAAGAAGATTCGATTAGTCTTCTATTTGTCATGTCTGTATGGGACAATGTCTTACCTCTCTCCCGTGTTGACACATTGGCTTATCATTTTAATTGTTATTTCAGATTATTAACTATGGTTGATAAATATAAAAGGAGAGGGCCTTCACGTCTTCGTTTGGAGGACACCATTAGTAAGTTAATAAATAAGTTATGGGGGCGAGCATGGTTATAGATATGGAAAATGGAAGGAAAGTCTTACAGGAAAGGCAGTCGCTTATTTTAAAGACCCCATAATAAGAATTTAGCTGGTTGAAAGAAAAAGAAAATACCATTGATAAAACTTTTGATTTAATAAAGATACTTGAATTGTGTGCTTTTCTATAGTGTAATAATAATAACTACTTTCGACAATCACCACATCATAAGAAGTGTTTTGAAATTTGATTAGATTATTGCAGATGAGTTAGCACACCAGGAATGTATCTGTTTTTAAGAGATAGATAGTCTGATAGATAGATAGATAGAGAGAGACAGAGAGAGAGCGAGAGAGGGGGGGGGGAGAGAGAAAGAAAGAGAGAGAGAGAAAGAAAGAGAGAGAGAGAGAGAGAGAGAGAGAGAAAGAACAAAACAAAAACAAGAGAGAGAGAGGGGGAGAGAGTGAGTGAGAGAGAGATAGGGGGGGGGGGGGAGTCAGATATAAAATACAGAGACAAAGACTAAGATAGAGATAGAGGCAAAGAGCCAAAAATAAAGCATCAGGCGGAGAAACAGAAAGAAATCAGGGGATATTGAGGGAGCGGAAGAAACAGATACGGACACAGAGAGAAAAAGATAGATAGGTAGATAAATAGAGAGAGAGAGAGAGATAGATAGATAGATAGATAGAGAGAGAGAGAGAGAGAGAGAGAGAGAGAGAGAGGGGAGGAGAGAGAGGGAGGGAGACAGAGAGACAGAGAGAGAGAGATAGAGAGAGAACAGTCAGACAATCCAAAATAAGTACGTGTAGATAAAATTGGATGCTCACATTACAGCGGATGTAAGAGGATGGAAGTGCTTTGTGCCTAATTAATTTGTAAATAATAATGCTCAATGTCTGCTTTTTTTTTTTTTTTTTTCATTGCCATTACAATATATATTACTATGTTGGTGGCAAGACTCCCCAAAAGGTGATGGGAGCTTTCAGGTGATAATAAGTATAAGTAGATAAGTAGTAAGACACACTCTTCCTTCAGAGATGATAATTGTACAGTTATGTTTTCCTGTAATTTTCTATGGCGATAGAGCAACAGTTTCAAGACGGGTTTCAGTTTGCATTGACGGACTTGTCAGACTTATCAGACTTATCAAACTTATCAGACTTATCAGACATCAGACTATCAAACTTATCAGACCTATCAAACTTATCAGACTTATCAAACTTATCAGACTTATCAAACTTATCAGACATATCAAACTTATCAGACTTATCAAACTTATCAGACTTATCAAACTTATCAGACATCAGATTTATCAGACTTATCAAACTTATCAGACTTATCAGAGGGTAAAGTAGGACAGTACCATGAAACAAGGGTATAAAATTAAATTATCCCCAACAACAATGACGGTCAAAACAGATTAACAGATTAATAATTGTCCATTATTGTTGGGAATATTTTTATCTTTAGTTTTACGATACTGTCCCCTCTTTACCTATTTGTTATTAGACCCAACAGTTGCTTATCTTTATATTATCAGACAAGAGTAGTTTTGATTGTTTAAAATTTAAGGAATAACATAACTCCATGTTATAGACATTAAAGAAACGACGAGATAGACAAATTTACCAAAAGCAGTACAACACCAGAAAATCTGAATCTCTCCAAAGATCTCCCCAGTGGAGCCATAGATCGATAAAAATCAATCAATCAATCAATCAATAACCGCATCAAGCTTGTATTCTCCTGTCATCGATTAATTTTTCGTGTTCTCCCTTTTCCTCTACCTGTCTTCGTACCTAAATTCTTTTGTTCCTGGATTCAGATCGTGACTAGACTGACATCAGAATCGATTCGGAACATCGCCCAGAGAAGTGGATCGATATTTGTTTACGGTAAACACGTCGTCTCTTTTCTCTTCTCTGTTCATAGAACCCTTCCAATCATCCTAAATTCTCTAATCCATTCTCTGAAGTATGTTTTTTTTTGTCCGTCCATCCTTCATTTAGTATTCATCTCTTTTCAAATTAATCATGCCATCGGTGAATTCATTAAACATTATGCAAAGTTCTATTGACGTCATCTTCACTTTAATTATATGCAAGGAATTGAACATCGGGTAAGTTTGTTCCCCAGTCAAATATTGAGGAAGAACAAACATTACTATCAAAACAAAGTGCTGTTAAAATGTCAATTATCCAATGTCCGTAAATGTAACTGTAATTTATACCGTTTATTTCATCGTCATTATTTACTATTCTTCTTCTTAGGTGACACGGCGGCAGAACGGCCAAGCCATTGGACTCGCATGCGAAAGGTCACGGGTTCGAATCTCATTGGAGACATTAAGCGACTTGTCTACGTTTGAGGCGCTGTTATTACGGCTGCCGCTCGGTGACGATAAACACCAAAAGACAAATTTCCCTTCTGGAATGAATAAGTGGAGTTGTTTCTTTATTTCTCATTCTAGCCCCTGGGCAACGAGAGGTTTGAATAGTTTACCATGTAGTACAGCGTCCTTCTCCCCCCGATTATAAAATCGGAGAAAAGTTTCTTGCTCAAGGAAAATTTGTCAAAGCGGGATTCGAACTCGAGTCGCTCAAACACTTGCAGCCCGGTGCTCTTATCCACTCAACCGCTGCGCCTCCAAGATGCAGCTCTTTAAATCCGCATTGATCCCTATCCCAAAATATGCCATTCAGACATGGAAAAGTACAGAAAATATAAAAAAGAAGCTAATTGTCTTCCAACGAGAAACTTGAGTAAATTCCTCCACATCCAATATTGGAATCATGTTAACAATAAGGAGATTTGCATCAAGCTCATCATCAACGTTCTTTGAAAGAAATTGTCGCACAACGCAGGATACATTTATTTTACCGAGCGAAACTTCGAATGCCAAAACATCGACACCCCAACACAGCCCTTAGATGGTCACCAGCAGGCGGAATAAGAAAGAGGGGAAAGCCCATAACAACATGGAGGGGGACCCTCACAGGGAATTTGTAAAGAATGCAGATTGATGTACTGGCACTTAGTAGTTGAGGAATGTGCAATAGACCCACCGCGATGGAAGAAACTTGCTGCCCAATGGGTCACGCTGTACAGGAGGGCCTAACTACGTTAAAGAAATAGGTAAAGATTATCAGCATATTGGAATCTTTAATAACTTTAACCTCGATATTATAGCGATATATTATAATTGTGCTACAAAATACAGGTTATTGAAATTATTATAGTGTTTATTTATTAATTCATTTTAGATTGATGATTGTTATAAGTAAGTGTTAAGGGCAACTAAAGCTAGATCTAGATCTAAAACCATTTGAGAAGATTAAAAAGAAAATGTGAGAGAAGAAGAGAAAAAAAAAAAGAAAGAAAAAAAAAGTGAATGCCATGTTAGGATCTAAATGTTTTTGGGCGCCATTGTACATAACCTTCAAGAACTACAATACGCTTCCTTTATTGAAGACTGTCCACAATTGTCATAATTTAGTGCTGAGACAAGGGAACTTGATTGTATAATAAGTACAAGAGGCTTTCCGTTTCATGTTCAATAGCACAACAGCAACAAAAGCGTACTTTCCAATGACAAGAGTTCAGACAAAGAGACATCTAGAAACAAAGCGAGTTGGAACTACACAATTGAATCTTTCTCTTGCCAAAAGACAAAAAGCGTGGAATAATAATCATCCTCGTACAGCGCAACAATGAAAGGTTATTAGAAGTAGAGCGGAGAATAGAATGATGGAAAGGTGGGCGTATTGTTGTGATAAATAAAATTTTAAAAAAATGCATCATCAATGTTTACATTAGAAACAGGAATTCATCTATGTAAGGGTTCACTGTCCTTTTCATCCCTTGTCACAGATCAAGGTGAAAACAAGAAACGTAAAGGTCTGATCTAAAGGCTCAATGGGATTATGACGATGGAACGCCATGATGATATTATTTCTCTCACAATGCTTAGAGTATTCAATACTTTATGTCTATGGGAAATGAAAAACGAAACAAAATAATAAAATGTAAATAAATAAATACAGAATTTGAGTAAAAGAGTCCACACGGGTTGTCTTTACTTCAAAAGTGTGTGTGTGTGTGTGTGTGTGTGTGTGTGTGTGTGTGTGTGTGTGAGTGTGTGTGTGTGTGTGTGTGTGAGTGCGTGCGTGTGCGTGTCTGTGTGTGTATACTGTGGTGTCAGTGAATCAGAAATTTGTGAAAGAGAGAAAGTAGACAAACGGGTACCTTGGAATTCAAAGTTTGCATTTCTTCAGTGTTATCGTTATCAAATTCATTTAAGTTTGCATTTCTTCAGTGTTATCGTTATCAAATTCATTCAAAGTTTGTATTTCTTCAGTGTTATCGTTAGCAAATTCATTCAAAGTTTGCATTTCTTCAGTGTTATCGTTAGCAAATTCATTCTTTAAATCGATTTATAACTATAAAGAAAACAGAAGTCTTTGAGTCTTTAGAACAGTGGACTATCAACTACTTACAACAGGTTACGGTCTCCTTAACGTTCCATCTACGTAAATCCGTACCTGGGGCAGACAGTGGCAGAATGGTCCAGACTTTTTTGGATAATAATGGTTGCACGTAACTCAGGGTATAGATTTTAGTAGATTTCACTAATAGGCCTTTCAGCTATTATGTTATATTGGCTAATTTCATTAATGTAATGTCACTAAATTGTAATGTCAGTGAGCGAAGTTTAGCTTTGGTGAACATTAATTTGTGACAATCCTATGTTTTTCAAGTTAAAATTCGTAATCTTTCTGGGCTTATCATTAATTAGAACTTTAGCAGCTTTCGTCACTGTCCAAGTCAGATAATTTGATGACAATTTGATGACAATTTGATGATAATTTACCGACAATTTGATGATAATGTGATGACAATTTATTGATAATAATTTGATGATAATTTGATGACAATTTGATGATAATTTGATGACGATTTGATGACATTTGGATGATAATTTACTGATAATTTGATGATAATTTAATAATAATTTGATGACAACTTGATGATAATGTGATGACAATTTGATGATAATTTGATGACAATTTGATGATAATGTGATAATTGGCCAAACATGTTTATACAACTGACTGCCAATAATGTTATCAATGATTTTCGTGGTTGTGTGTCTTTTGTTAATAATAAACATTATTGTCAGTGTGCAATATGACCAGGCAAAGACACAATTTTTTTAGTCGATCTCTTCCCCCCCCCCCTCCCCCGTTACCATTATCTTTCGTTTCGTTTACTTCACATTAAATAGTTATGCTTTAAATGAAAATCCACATTAATAGTTATGCTTTAAATGAAAATCCACATTAATAGTTATGCTTTAAATGAAAATCCACATTAATAGTTAAATGAAAATCCACATTAATAGTTATGCTTTAAATGAAAAATAATCTAATCTATAAAGATTGTGCACACTACATAAAGAATAATTTATCATTATTAATGAACAATAACTAACAATTGATTAGTGCAAGATGGAACATATAAATCGGTCGATTAATAAATTAAAAAAACCACACAAAAAAACAACAATAAATAAATTAATAAATCAACGAATTATTCAATTTACTCAAAGAAGCTCATTACTGAATGCAGTCAGGATTCGAACTTGAGTCAACCCTATCCCGATCCAGACGATCCAACGCAGACAAAACCGTCCCTGTTCTTAACTAGCAAAAAGTAAATTATGCAACGTTGAACGCGATGGCAACACGTTGAGAATTAGTAAAGCCATACAAAGGTTGCCTTATCTTGGCTCAAATTTATACTCACACAATTCAAAGATATCATCAATCATCCTACCACACGCCATTCCAGCTAGCCATCTCCTCAACTCCCAGGACATAGGAAGTTTGTAAAAGAGCAACCGATTATCTTCGCTTTACTTGTAGCATACTGACAAATTCATTCTCTCCTTCGGGGCTCTTTATACAGCAGAGTGCGGGGGGGGGGGGGAATAGCTCAGTGGTTAAGACTCTCGCCTACCAAGCCAAAGGACCCTGGTTCAACCCCGTGTAGACTTGAAGAATTTGAAATCCAGATTTTTTTCGAGTTTCCTTCTGACCTTATCCTTAAGTTGCTAGGATAAAGAGTGCCAAGTCCTATCGGAGACGGACTATAATATCGGAGGTCTCATGTGTAATAATATACGCATGTA
Source organism: Aegires albopunctatus (assembly GCA_032466395.1). NCBI lineage: Eukaryota > Metazoa > Mollusca > Gastropoda > Nudibranchia > Aegiretidae > Aegires > Aegires albopunctatus. The sequence goes on from JASKDV010196317.1 coordinate 11,135, forward strand.
AAAGAACCATTGGCTGTTTACAAGGCAGTCTAGGAAAACCCTGATATCACCAAAGTAGTGG
>JASKDV010196328.1:0-11194 GCA_032466395.1 Aegires albopunctatus
ATCCTACCATCGTCTATCCTAGACATTACTACCACCATATCATCCATTACCACCATCATAAAACATGGCCTCAACATTTCCTTCATGAAATGTATAATTTGGTAAAGCCTTTCCTTCCTGAAATGTATTTGGTAGGCCTTTAGGCTAACTCGCATCAATTTTAAAAACTGTATATCGCTAAACAATGGCTTCCGTGTTATTATAACGCAGTGTTTATAAAATCTTTGTTATTACTACGCAGTGGCTATTTTAACTATCCTGTAATGAAGGTTACCGGAATTATTTTTACAGTCAAGTGGTATGTGGTGGCACTCTGTCAACACAGATAGGCCTACTTATTATCTGCATTCTACGTTGTAGCACTTCAAACTATTAAGATCACACCAAAAAAAAAAAAATCTAGTCCTATTCGTATGCTTGGAGCAATCGAATCAAACAATGAAAGTATAAAAATCTGGTTCCTAACTAGATCTAGATCTAGAATCCAAATTTGACATTGGAACAAAAACAGCACTTATAATAAAACAACAATAAGAATAACAACATCAGTTATGTATATATCTAAGTTTATGTAAATTGTTCATGTCATTGTAATCTAATGACCGTAAAATAGCTCCGACAACCTTCTTTACTGGACCGTAAAAATAGCCACTGCGTAATTAATTAGAATAGTTCTCCCTTCGCGCTAGATTTCAGAAGCGCCTATGAAGCTCTTGACTAGAGTATGTATCATTCGGTAGTTATTCTTAAACAAAGAGCCTGAAATATCGTGAGATAACATAAGATATCGTGAGATACCATGAAATACCATGAGATGTCGTGAGATGACATGAGATTGCTTTTTCTATATCTCAGTTAATGCATTGTATTTAACAGTTTTGCCGTGTATTTATACATGGATCGTTTAATATTATTGGATTTGATTATGCGAGTGTGATCGTACGGTATTGCAAATGATATCGTGAAACATGAATATTATTATGAATGTGGTATTTATGTCCGAAGTCTCAAGAGGCCTTGGTTTATTATTCTCGAGGGCTGCATGTCCATCTAGGTCATCATCCAACAACAGACAGGAGAAACAACAAAGTGTCGCGTAACATTTCCAATTATTGAACATTCCTTAATACAATATATTATTATACAGCCAAAAAAAAATCCCTTCTATGTGACGGCAAGATTATTAATCTGTAATCAAGAATAGTATAGGAGATATGGTAGAATCAAGATGGTAGTTGCGAATCAGACTTAGCAAAATAATGATGATCTTATCATGCAAACCAAAATTCATATTTCAGGAATTTTTTTTAATTAATTATGTGATAACATCAAAATGTGACGTCACTGAATGGTAACCTTTGTTACCAAATCTAAATCTAACGTTTTTGTTTGTTTGTTGTTTGTTGTTGTTTTATATCACCCCAGCATTACAGTTATCTGAATGCTCCATTTTAAATAAAAACACCAAAGCCATCAACATGCTGAGACTACGTAGGGCCTACTAAGGAGAGCAGATGTCGACTTTTAAAATATCTAGTAGCATAGCCCAGTAACTCCTTTTTATCTCCAAGGCACCTGTGTAAAACTTATGCGATAAGTGTGAGATTGCCGCTCAGCGAAAGAACAATAGATTAAACCGTTTGCAATGGGCACAGAATCATAAGGGGAACTGGACATTAGATGAATGTTGGGGTATACTTTGCCTCATTTGAGATCGATTCAACAGACTGAAGGTTGCGCTGCTATCGACGGGTTGGAATAAGTATAAGTAAGATTATCAATCAGTCAATGTAATAAAAATCACATTGAGAATAGACGTGTTGTTTACATTCATACAAACATTCATAATAACTAAGTTACATATTATGTCACACTCATTCGTATCATAAAACAAAACTAGATGTAATGAGAAAGAGGCCTATTATACAGTTCAATGACTATAAAAAGTTGCATGATTAAACAGAGTTATCACAGTTCCGTATAATATAGAAATAATAAAAGCTAAATCTCTAACTAAACCGCTTTTATGTAACTGCATGTAAATGTATTAGAATAAACATTATCCATTCGATATTATATACAATGATTATTTCTTAAATTATTATATAATCTCACGGCCTGAGGGGACGTGCTGTTTACAAAGCGACTATTACCTTTAAAATGTCTTAAGCGAGGTGAAAGGTAAGATGAGGTCAAGATTCAGACCGTGAGAAACATATTCATATTATTATGGCATAGTGATGGTTTGGGGCGGCTTGATGGGCTGCAGGGAAATTCAACTTCGAGCCAATGGTGCAGTTGCTTGAAACCAATGTCTTGCCCTTATTTCATGGCGGTATCAATCCAGTTAAAATGTTCACACATAATAATGCATCCCATGCCATCACCTTGTAAACGAGACAAGGCATTAACTGGAAAACAAAGACATTCCAACCATGGGAGTGGCCGGCAATTAGCCCATACATGGATAATCCAGTAGAAAACTTAATATGCAGCTTAAAGAAAAGACAGTTAAAGAAACGTGAATTGTCTTCAAAAGCAGACGCTTTGTATGAAATTCTCTGTGGCATTTGGGATGAATTAACAGATGATTGTGTCCAAAATCTAACTCAGTCAATTCGTAGGAGAGTTAGAGAGGCAACGGGTCTTACACAAAATACTAATTAACACAACATTAATTAATTGACAGTTCAATACTTTTGATTTTGCTCAACTGTCCTGTAGTCAATATCTTGTAACTATGTGTCTTGCTAGATATTTCCCGTTGAACTGATATAATAATCCCATTTAGTTTGATATGCATTATAATTACAAATTTTAAAATGCTGACACAACACGACTAAAGCAAACGCAATAAGAACATAATTGACTTGACTTACTCCTCTTGATTCCGACTGGAACATAGGGCTGGGACGACATTTCTCCATCTCACACGGTTCCGAGCGATTCTCTTCAACGCGGCCCACGACCAGCCAACATCTTTGACCTCCTCATCAACAGATCTTATCCATGTCTTTCTAGATCTTCCTACTCTTTTTTTTTCCTTGAGGATTCCAGTCAAGAGACTCTTTAGTTATATTTCCTTGGGGCTTTCGTAAAGTGTGTCCGATCCAGCCCCACTTTCTTTGGGCGATCTCTTGGCTGATCGGCTTTTGTTTTGTCTTTTTCCAAAGGTTTTGGTTTCCAAAGAATAACGCCCTTGTCCGCACAGCTTCTCTAAGTTTATCAAAAGTTGCACAGCAATTGACAGCATTAATGCTCTGTCCACGAGGCATAAAGTCAACAAGAAATACACCAGTAGCTATTAACTTTCTCGTCGATTGTTAGACTTTAAAACTTGTTCATAGGCGGCGAGGACGGATGCAAGTTGGTGCGTGGCTCATGCCAAAGGCTAGTGTGGCCTCCTTTAAGCAAACTACACCAATGATTAACCTGATTTTTGCTCGTAACATTCTCACCATATATGGCAATAATTTCTTTGTGAATTTCGGTCGCATTATATCCATTTGCCTGACCTCCACCCTTGACCAAATTATAATGGGGGTAGACATTTTATTTTTGTTATATTAACATGGGGCATTCAATGACAGTGCTGAGACTCTGTTTAGAAATTGTACGTTCAATAAGCTTTAGCACACCATTTACAGATTTGTAAAATGTTGGTTGGTTCAAAAGTTATGATAATTTTCACATTAGTTTCCGAACAAACCTCGTATTATACAGACTGAGTTCTTGGCTTGTCCGTAACCTATGAAATAATTTGTTCATTTACTATTTTAGGAATTGAAGTCCAGGAAGAAAGGCGTCAGTGTCTAAATTGGGCTGAGGAGGAAGGTCTGGATGTAGCAGCTATTACTAAAACGGTTGTAGAGACAATCAGGTTAAGGGATACCTTGGGACTCCCAGCTAATAGTTTGGCAGCTGACCTTACCGTTACACCAGTAAGTAAATATTGTTTTGATCCTTTAAGCACTGCCATTTTACAATCTCTTTTTTTAAAATCAACCAGGGATGTAGTACTAGGTGTCACAAATGAAATTCAACGAAAAAGCACTCTTGAATTTTCGTAATAACTTTTGCATGAATGCACTAGATTTTATGAAAACTGGTTTGCTCAAAAGTTAACAAAGATCCAGGATTCTGCAAAGTTCCATTAGCAGAGCTGCCAACCAATACAAATTTTTGTATTTTAATACTCGATAGTGCTCCCATCTAACCTTGCTAACCCAAAAATTAAAATTTTACAGGAGAGACAAAAAACTGAATTAAACCAATTTAAGAACAATGTGACCAAATGTTTTGTGTATATCTCAGTGGACAAAAGAATAACAACAATGTATTTTTAACAGTTTGTGTTTTTGCGTAACAAGAGATAACGGGGTTAGCGGCCAGTCATATTTTTTGTCTAACCTCTTTAACATTTAGATCAGACCAGGCCAACTGGGAATGTGGTCATTTTACCTCGTTATCCTTATATTTGATATAAATGAATAGTAGTTGGGTTTTTTTTAAACATGTTACTAACTTCGGGCTGAGAATGAGATGATGGTAAAAGGTAGCAGTCTAAAATGGCTTACTATGGTCCAGGAATAAATCTCGAAACATATTTATTTTTAACTTTATTTAATCAGATTGATGAAGGCAATAAACTTTTAAAAAGCAACAAAGACAAACATGTATAAGAAATGAAATATTACAGTTTAAAAAAGAAACAAGATAACATAAAAAAGCAGATATAAAAAGTCAATGACAGAAATCAACTCATCAATGAAAAACACAAATACACTCATACAAGTGCAATGGCCAAAAAATCAGTAATCTGGTCGGAAGCTCCTCCAGTCTTGTTTTATTATCCAGTTTGGAATTAATGATACCGTTACGTTAATACATGTACTGCAGGCACCGAAGATCCATAATATGAGGATTACCTGTAGATATCAAGGAAACACTTTAAATACATCACTAACGTATCACACTAATCTTTGCGCGGAGTTAATATTACCATTTTTGTGGTTTTTATAGAGAGATATGAAAAATTACAACCGTTACCATTTACAGTCGAGAAAATGAAAATGAAAAAAAAAAGAGAGAGAATGTTTGGAAGAAATTAGTTTAGATGAAATCAGATTATCAATCAGCATTTCCAGACACGTTCTACCAAGTTGTTTGTATATTTGTGATTACATGCATGATCATGATGAAATTTTCAGTTGTTCATACATAACTGTTGTTGATGTTACCAACCGTGATTTCTTTGATTGTGCTCTCAAAGTTGAGTTACTTTTTTATGAATCACCCAATAGATAATACATGGCCCTTCATGGTAACAATAGCAAATTATTACTTTTTTCTTTTTGTAATTTGTTTTTTATTATTATTCGTTTTCTAGGAGGATAAAGCTAAAATTGATGCTATTGACTGGCTGGTCTTTGAGAAAAATCATCGTGCTGAGGCAATCAAGCAAGCCAATGCCCTTATGCGTACCTTCATTGGTAATGAAACTGTTCAGCATTTGTTGAAATAGCCTGAATTGAGTGTGTTGTCAGTGTATAGTTAGTAAATGAGAAGTATGTGAATCTTTAAGCACAATTGCTCTAAACCTCAGGAAATAGATACCTCAGTTTGCAGAGAAAAATTCAATAAATTGCTGGTACGTTATTGACATTTACCTGATAGTGAAACAAGCTCACGCAAAGTTATCTGCAACTGAGCCAGTGTGTTTTTTTGTTGTTGTTTTTTTTAAATTATCAAGTGAATAAATGGCATCAGAATTTGTAAATTTAAATGGTTACTCTATTGGTTTAGAAGGGAAATTAATTAAACAGTGGTTATAAAATGTGTACTTCTTGTCAATAGTTTATTTATGAATGAATTTCCTCTCCAGTTGTAAAAAAGCACACAGCAGCAAGACAAGTGTTTGCCAAGCTTCCACCTGATACAGTTGATGTTATATACCATCTGTGGCATTTAAAGGTGATGATAACTATTTTGAATTAGATATTAATCAGATGATCAATGAAAAAAAGAATGGTGATAATTGAAATATGCAAGGAAGTATATTATCATGATTAAATTACTTTTATGAAAATGATCCCATTTGCATTTGTTGATCGATCGTTTGGGATGATGGGATAAATAATACAAAAAAAATGATATTTCTAGCATTTGAAAATGACGTTTGTTTTATGGCACAAAATAAACTCAATTGAAAGTTGCTCACCTCATTTTTGAAAAAAAAATAAAATTGGCCAATAAAAATTCAGCACATCTCATTTTGCTGCTCTAAACGTGTAATTGTGTCTTCCCCACAAAATTTTCTTATTTTGCACTTATACGTTTATAGAACAACGGTGACGAATTGCCTTTGAAAAGCCTCACACATTTTTAATTAGTTTTTATGTTATTTATTTCTTCCTCTTTTACTCATTCCCACCAACACAGACTGGATCTTCTGACTTACCTGCTAGTGATGCAAATGCTATAAGAGAGTATATGTGTATGAAAGCATACTTGGTAACTATCCTAAATTGATTTTTACATCTTTTACGTTTATTCTGATTTATATTTATATTAGAAGTATTTAAGTTTAAGAAATTGAAATTTTTTTATCTGTTGTATCTGTGTAGCTAGTTGCTTCACTAAGTTTACTCTTTTCTTTTGATACTAATTTCTTTAATAAGTTTATATCACAGAGTGGAATCAATTTCTAAACACGATGACGTAGAAGGATAATCAACTAAAACACTCTTAACTTGAATTTGTTAAAGGGAGTGTCCGGAGCCGGACTTCTTTTTTCTTTGCCATCTTCATGACTTATTGAAATCATAGAATTTGCATTGGATTTAAATGCTTTTTTTTTTTTTTTCAATATATTTTTTTAATCAAATATTTCATTGTTGTTTATGAAATTACCAGGATGCTGTAGAAAGTTTCAACGACTGGTTTACGTTGTACCATCAAGGTCAGCCTGAAAAACCAGTAGACGTTGAAGGTAGGAGCTTCACAGATCGTGTTGCAATGGAACATAAAATGAAACAATATAAAATGGAACACAGTCGTTGGATGCACAATCTTCTCTTACAGACAAGGGTGAGATTACGCACCATCATGATTTTTTTACCTGCTTTCCATGATTGAAATCAGTTCTATTTTAAAACAATACAAACTTTGCTGCTCAAATTCTTAGATGTGTTATTTATATGTTAGATTTATATGGAGTTGTTTCTAGATAATTGAATTATAATTTACATCATTTCATTTATCCTTTGATCTTTTTTTATGAATGCTTTAAACTCACTTGGCTTTCATATAAATACTTTTGGTGTGACCTTAAAAAATTACAACCAATGTGACAATCATTTGTCATTTATTTGTTTTCATTTATTTATGTATAGACTACAAGAGACAGAATATACAACGTCCTTCTCTTTCCTGATGGCGGATGGCTTGCAGATGCTATTGAGGTACATTTTATTAACTGTTTTTAATTAGACATAATTTGTTTCACGTTATTTATAAATGTTTTCGATAACTGCCCAGAAATTTAGATTTTGACAGGTTTATCTGTATATAAACATGTAGTTTAATCCACAGCTGCCAGACCTCCGCTATATAGCGGAAATCCACTATTTCGACGACCGCTGAAATCTTTTTTTGTGTGTGTGTGTGTGTGTGTGAATTTGAACCACCAGCTGGAAAACTGCGAAATTGAAAATGTATGAAGCTCCGAATATTTTGAATCACTTCTATCAGCAGCCAATACTCTCAATTAAATGAATACTATACCAATTAAGTTCATTGTTTCGTGAAGTGGCCTTCGGTCGTTCTTTTCAATTTCATTGTTTCAATTCAACACGCATCGTATGATTATATTTAATTTAACGCTGTGGCTGCTCGTACGAGTCCGTACACAAAGAAATAATTCTATTCGTACTGCAGTGTCGCCAGAGAGAGAGAAGAAACAAATTATATTCGTACGGCAGTGTCGGCAGAGAGAGAAAAGAAAAACTTATATTCGTACTGCAGTGTCACGAGAGAGAGAATAAAAAAATTATCTTCGTACGGCATTGTCGCACGAGAGAGAATAAAGAAATTATATTAGGACGGCAGTGTCGCTAGAGAGAGAGAGAAGAAAAAATTATTTTCGGCCGGCAGTATCGCGAGAGAGAGAGAGAGAGAAGAAAAAATTATATTCGCATACGTGCCTACCGTTCATGAACTTTCGGATTTGTTCGAGAAAATTCAATAAAATCTTTGTTCAGGAAAATAAGGATATCGCGCAAGTCGTTCCAGAAAACTTCCGTAACAGTGGCTGGGCAGCTGCTTAGAAGCCAAAGCGGCTCTCTGGTCGCAATAAGGACTATGAAATAGACGCAACCGGCAACTGACACTCTTATACATTGATTTCCGATTCGCTGCGCATGCACGGCACACTGTAACACAAGACTATTTCCGCCTGCCTGCTTTGGCGCAAATTCAATTCCTACTCTTGTTCATTCGACCCGTCATTCGTTCACTGTGAAGCAGAAATCTATTATCTAGATCTAGATAGCAGAGACAGAGAGTAAGATAAAAAGAGGGGGATAGAGATAGAAAGATAGATAGATAGAAATACAGATCTAGAATCTAGATAGAGGCCTATCTAGATCAGATCTAATCTAGATATCTAGAGAAAATCTAGATCAGATCTAATCTAGATATCTAGAGAAAATCTAGATCTAGATAGATATAAATCTTTCTCTTTCTATCCATCTAGATCTAGATATAGATCTGTATTTCTATCTATGTCCCCCTCCTTTTATCTTATTCTCTGTCTCTGCTCTCTGTCTCTGTCTCTCTCTCATATATATATATACACAGGTCTCTTCAGTAGGCTTCAGGACAGACATTTCATTTGTACATAATCATGTAAATAGAAAAGAGATTTTAATTTGGTTAGTACATTGTCTTTTTCAATTTGAGGCTGTATTGATTTATGGAAGCTTACTGAACATTTTTCTTTGAATTTTGGAAAATGAGTTAACTTTTTTCGTACCGGGTAATCGTGTTTATTAAGTGTGTCGTCCGCGTACCTGTTCAGGAAGTTTAAAATTTGGGGTAGGCACCTATGTATTCGTACGGCAGTGTCGCTAGAGAGAGAGAGGAAAAAATTATATTCGTACGGCAGTGTCGCTAGAGAGAGAGAGAAGAAAAAATTATATTCGTACGGCAGTGTCGCTAGAGAGAGAGAGAAGAAAAAATTATATTCGTACAGCAGTGTCGCTTTCTTCTCTTCTCTCTGGCAACACTGCCATACGAATATTTTTTTTTTTTTTCGCGTATGGTCCTGTACACCTAGAATTATTTCTTTGCGTACGGACCGGACCCCGTACGAGCAGCCACTTCGTTAATTTAGTGTGTGGCATTTTTCCATTTCTTGTATGATACAGTACTATTGTTTGTGTCATTGTAAGGTAAACATTGCTATTGGCCCTTGAATTATTGCTAGGTACAAGGTATTTCATGTTTTATATATCCTTTACACCATAAGTCCATAAGGGCTACTTTTTTTAAATGTTTTCGTGACACCGGAAATTTCCTCCTTTTTTGAAATTCTGGTCTGGCAGCTATGTTAATCTCATTTAGTAGATGTAATGACATCTACGGCATAAACGTAATGTTCAATCAGATTTGTCACAATTGTGAAAATCTGTGGATTTAAAGGTCAAAAGCATAATATAAATACTGCTTTCCTTTTAATGCATATAAGTGCAATTAATTAAATTCACATCCAATTGATCCCTTCTTTCACAGCAAGAAATCGAGGACGAAGAAGAAGAATCCCGACAGTACCAAATGAGTCAATTAAGAAAGCTACACATTCCTGCATTATGCCTCAATTTACATACAGTTCTACACTCAAGCGGACTCTATGTTGAAGCTGTTCAAATCGCAGATGTTCTTGCAGCAGAGATGCATCAGCTTTATAAGGTGAGAGAGGGCCTGAAGTTTTTCAGTTATTTCAACATTAGTTTTCAGTTGCCTTTATAAGGAAACATTAGCTATTCCAAAGAGAATGAAAATGAAAAGGCAACTCCCTCATTTCTAACTTTTCTTTCCCCTTTTTATTTCAATTTTTATAGTTTTCATTGCTGTGAATTTTAAAAAAAGCCATTCTAAATTTCAAGCATTATCCATCTTGATGCTTGATCACTCCTTTTCTCTCTAGCAATTTTAAGATTTGTCAATCACTTGGTTTTAAATTGTATACACTTACCAAGGGATAAGCAAAGTTCAGATGGCTTGGTTTAACTATTGCCTAGGGTGCTGACCAATTCAGAGCCTCAAAGATCAAAGTTTTATCTCCAATCCCTTAGATGTTCCACAAAGCTATTAAATAGCTAATTTCTCTTCTTTTTAACAGTTGTTTGACAAAGAGTCTCTTCAGCATTTGCTTTTGCAAATCAGCAAAAGTTCCCTCGCCCTCCTCAATGACAACAAAGATCCTATTGGTTACGAGATGGTCTAGATGTGGTGTAAAAGGAAAGTTTCGTCAATTCAGTCTTCACATTTGATAGCCAAAAATTAGCACATTATAGTATAGGCATAGGTAAAATCAGCTGAAAGGAATCAAAAAGATCTTTTCTTAATTGAGTAGATAGTTTGGTGTAAGTAATCTTGCTTGTTGCTGACATCAAGTATTCATTATTGATAGTGATTTTTAGTTATTAAAAAAGTCAAATTTGTTTGTATATATTATGTAAACCTACATTGTAGATTCATTTTCTAATGTACTTTCATGATAAATACCTCCCCATTTCATGGCAAGTTCTTTGAGTTACAATGTTTCAGACTTTCTATGTGTTTAATCATCCAAATATCATTCTTTTGATTGATAAAATTGAAATAAAGATGATGATACATATTTTGACATTTTTGTTTTATGAATATCTTTGAAATACTATTTCATCCTAATATATTGATGTGCCTCACTACCTTTGTAACCTGCAAATAAAATGTTTGATTGAAAAACCTAGGAGAGAGCAGAAACTATAATTTTAAGCAGCAGGAAATGATAAATACAGAGCTGCCAACCTAAGATTTGCAGAATTTGTATCCACGGAGTACCTAATATGTAATTTCATCTGCAAATTTGTATTCTATCGACCAATGTTCACACATCGTCATACTTAATAATTTTATAACATCAAATCTC
>JASKDV010196339.1:0-11194 GCA_032466395.1 Aegires albopunctatus
AGAGCGAGCGAGAGAGAGAGAGAGAGAGAGAGATAGAGAGAGAGAGAGACAGAGAGAGAGAGAGAGACAGACAGAGAGAGAGAGAGAGAGAGAGAGAGGGGGGGGGGGAGAGTTTGTCCATATCTTTGTCTGTGTCACCCCTACAAGGTAGACTAGAGAACTTTGTAATGAAACTTTCACTTAAGGTAAGAAGCACCCCAATGTTTTGAAAGACGTAGATATTTTTTGTCAATAATGTTATATGTTGACTATTGGCAATCTCTTTTCTTTTCTTTATTCTACTAACGAAATAATCATTTTGAATAATTTAGTCATAGGTTATTCCTTATGACTCTCTTTCGCTTGAGGACGAATTTAAGCGGAAATTTTCGTTATCGTACAATTCTTGAGAATGCGGACTCCCCTCGTAAGCCTTCTCCTTACTCTAGATCTAGCATTATTATAAGATAGTTAGAGATAGACCTATGTCAATCTATAGTTAGATTATATCAAGAGAGCATGTGGTCAGAAATATATGTGTTGAAAAGGCTTGAAATTATTAAAATAGGATTATATGTAGATGTATGTCTAATTGTGTTAAATACTTAGACTCTATCTGTGCCAATCAATGTCCGCTGAATGGGAAGGAGAGATAGAGAGAGAGAGACAGGACTGATAGAGAGAGAGAGAGAGAGAGAGAGAGAGAGAGAGAGAGAGAGAGAGAGAGAGAGAGACACACACACACACACAAATAAAATGTCACAAACGCTCCATCTGGTGGAAACTATGTGTAATCTATGTCCACAAGTAGTAACTACAACCAATTATAATTATCAAAACAGTCTTTCCCCCAAGAAAGCGGAATAAGAAAGGTTTCAGGAGATATTTTGCACAGTTTAGGAACCTGCCATCATGTTAAGTAAAAGGTAAGTCAGGGATAAAATTATATTCTTCTAAATTCTGTCTAACAGGTGTCCCATTTAGTTGATGGCAACCAAATTATATAATGTGCAATAACATAGAGAAAATAACAAATAAAGTTGGTTATTAAACTAGTTGATCTGTGTTTTCATTGACACAAATCTTTTATGCATCCTATCTAGTCTATTTTCTTGATAACATCAAGATGATTTGAAAGTCACAACTCACATTGGATATAATTGTTCATTACCAATGATGCTAAAACGATCTTTTGAGGAAATCAAAGTTAATTTGAACGCCTTCACATTAGGGACAGCTCGTTATCAGGTATAAATACTCAATATTTCACATTAGTTGAATTTGTTCTCAGATAAAACCTGCAGTGCGTAATATATCTTCACACAACATCTTGTAATACCAAACTGTTCCCTTCACACGTTTGTAACGTACACCAACCATCGACACCTTGGGCACTGCACAAACCTCAAGGTCAAAGGACAGCTTGGCACGGCCCCAGTCATCCCTAACAGTGCAGCGCAGGGAGTAGCTGAAAAAAAATATCAAAAGGCGAAATAAAAAAACAAAACAATTTAAATTTCCTCTTAAAAAAATCATTGAATATAGTAATAATATAAAGAGTATTCTAGAGGCATATAGTCGGCAGAGAGGTCTTAGCATGAAGGAAATAAATCCTGTCAACACAGACTATAAACCTATCGTTTGGATATAAATTGGCGGCTTAAATAAATGTAATGACTTACTCGCTTTGCTGGAAAGGAATGCACTTCCTCCGCAAGGTCAGTTTCAGACTCCTGACAACGTGGTCTGCATTATATTCATTTGTCATACAAACATTGTGCAAAGCCTGGAGTAGACAAGAAAATATGAAAATATAAAAACAAGACAAAAAAAGATCTAGACATCTGAATCGGAGACAAAATCCAAATCAAACTATAAAAACAGGACAATAATTGAGGAGGAAAGTAGCATCGTCGTCATGTATTTTACTGATGTAATTAGCAAGAATTCCATATTTTTAAATAGTTATTCATCTGTTTATTAAAAATGAAAACTTATTCAAAGAATCCCAAATCCAAAGTGAATTACTCCTAGTGGATGATTCTCAAATAATATAGTTTATTTTTAATGACAAAAAGTGATGCGTGGTCTGAATTGTTGTAGCAGAATTGTTATTCCAAAGCGAATAGCAGACCTGCCATACTGTCCATCATAAAAAAACAGGATGAACATACACAAAATATAAATAAATCAGAATTTTGATAAAATAATCAGAATCATAAAAAAAATCAAGAATCAGTCGTTATAAAATCAGATTTACACCATTTTTTGTGCCAAAAAATCTGAATGAACGGCAGGTCTGATATAGCATAACTTTTCACTGACAAAGTGATATGTCATGTTAAAGATCAGTTACAACATCAACTGGCCGTTAAAAACGAGCAACCTGTGTAACAATTGTATTTTATGCACGAAATCTTACACCGGCATTTGAGCTCCAAAATTAGACTAAAATATAAGCTAATGGAAACATTTCCCAGCAATGAGTATTGAGTTTAGTTTACTACACAGGAGAATAAAAACAAAAATTTCATTAAAAAATCAAAGCTTATTAGTAGCAGCAGCATATGGCCACACCACATTGAGGTCGACAATCTATGTGTTTATTCAGTCAACAGATTTGAGTCTTTTGTGACTTTGCAAAAGCTCATTGACTCAAATGCATTCATCAGTCAACACCCTTTATTACACACATTTACTACAATGATCGAGACAAATACCTTTGCCTTCCTTGGTCCTTCCCCAGTTGCACCCTTTTGTCTTGGCGTAAGCATGTTGAGCATACGTTCTATACTGCCCATTACTGATCCTTTCCGAGATTTCTGGCCACTGCCTGGTGTAGCCATGTGAATGCGATACAGTTCATCATCTACTGAGCGAGAAGCAGCCCTGCAAAAAACATAGAGAAACAAAAACTTTAGCATATTTTGGCATTCACCTTTTCAAACTTCAATCAATACTACTAGGATCAAATTTTTAAAAAATAATAATAAAAAATGCCAGGCCTCAGTTTCAGACCCAACAAACATTTGGGGCCAAAAATCAATCATTGAAACTAAAAATTAAGATGTTCATACTTTGGTGCCTCAAAGAAACAGAGGCATTTCAGCTGGTAAATAAGCTGTTTTCATTTGCATATTTTAAAAAAGCGATGTCATGGAAATTTTGTGCACTCCATGGTACACCACGAGATGGTATTTAACTTTGCCTGTGGGTGGAATCTCTAGGTTATTCGGTTACCATGTTGTCCACCTGTATTGTTCGCTTTTCATGGCTAGGCTAGCAAGCACTTTTTACTTTTTCAGGGGTCAATTAACTGCCTTCTCAATAATAGCATAATTTTGACCATTGTAGCTCATTGTAAACGAGTTATATTTATGAAATGTGAAAATAGAAATAAATTATTTCAACTAGGTAAATAGTTACAAAGTAATTAGTTAAAATATCTGGTTTTAAAAAACCTCAATTTACATCAAACTAGAACCACAGATTTTAATTTAAAATCATTCATCATGCAAGAAATAAATGTCCATAAATACTCAAAAGTTTATGTCTACCAGGTAAAAATTCCTCTGTTCACGGTGATATAATCGGCTTATCCAGTTAGCCTAACGAGAGATTTTCTCAATATTCTTGGATCAATTAATTGCCTCGGTATTGTCTTATCAATGATAGCATAATGTTTTAAGACCATTGTAGTTCATTGTAAAAGAATTATATTTAAGAATATGAAAACAGAAATAAATTAATTCAACTAAATAAATAATAGGAAAGGTATAAAATAAGATAAGATAAACTTTATTATCCAAAAATGAAATTTGACTTGGATTACATGGCAACATAAAGTGATAACAATAGACATTGCAAATAAATAATAATATATATCTGATATTAATAATAATAACAAACAAACCGGCTTGGTGATAAGAATGGTGATGGTGATGATGGGAATGGTGATGGTGATGATGGGAATGGTGATGGTGAGGATGGTGGAGCGAGGGGGTAGTAAAACACTATACAAAGATGTCATTTGCAACTGTTAATTTCAAGGTTTAATTCACCAACATTATTGCATTAAATGCAGGGAATTGTCGGGGAAAAAGAGATTTGCGTACGTTGTGACTCTTCCTCTTGAGATTCAGCGCACACGTCTCCTTAAACTTATTACATAACAAATTAAACATACCCTTAATAAATAATGAACAGAGGTCACTTTTAATTGTGTTGACAAGTAAAGTATAATACTTACTTTGCAACATCCTTCATAGGTGTGCTTCTTTCATCTGCAACCAAGTTGTTCAGCTGAGAGTCATATGAGCGAGATGGAGAGAAGGTGTTGTTCATGTTTGTCTGTTCACACACATCTAGGGAAATACGACACATTACTTGAAAGACAACCCAGGTTAAAATACTCTATTGTTCACAAATTTCAATTGAAAGGAGACAGTAAACACCTTTAGAATTCATTACCCAGAAGGCCCATGAAAAAAAAAGAAGATAAGAATTCTGCCTCATATTGATAACCACTGAAATCCTCATTATTGAAAAATTTCAATAGAAGGGATCTATTCCTTAAAAAAATCATCTAAAACAGCTTGTGAAAACATCAATCAATTAATTTTTAAGAGTGACAATATGCAAAGTTCCCCTTTAATTGTACAATGTTCTCTCATGTTGACTGTCCCCCTTGAAATAAAAATTTCTTACCAGAAGGTTTTCTTCACTTTAAACTGAACTTAATTAAATCATTAAAAGGAAATCAAGATAAATAAACAAAAAAAACAAAAACAACAAAAGCAAACAATGTCTACCGTTAATTAAGCCAGGCCAATGCAACTACCAATATTACAGATTGAGCCAAATGTAAAGTTGTGGTTTAACGAAGAACCCTGGCCCACTTAATTTTAAAAAAATAATTTCCATTATTTAATTGAACTTATTTTGAATATCAAAAAGTAAATCAAAAGATTATATTTTGCATCGAATTTACTTCTAAGTAGAGGCTTCGAAAAGATTCATTACATGATTATCTTAAACTTAAACATCCTTACGTGAGTCATCCATGGAAGTCACTTTTGGTGATTGCAACCTTAGTGGAGTTTGCACTTTAACCTTTGGTGTTTTAGCAGGTTTGCTCTTCGGTGTAAAGGGAATTGCAAATTCTTCATTCTCCTTTGGTGCCAATGGAACTGGAGGAGCAGCTCTCTCCCTTGGTCTGCCGCGAGCCTCTGTGCCTTTGCTGGCTGGTGAGGAAGGTGGTCTGACCTTATTCTGTGAATGGTCACTGCTGTGAGTGACCTTAGACATTGGGGAAGGACGTGTTTGGTCATTATTTACATTATTGCTCTTCAGGTTCACTGCGGCAGCAGCGGTTTGTTGATTAATGCTACGCCTGTTTCTATTGGGCGTTGTCACTCTATCTGATGAGCATTCTCGACCTTCTCTGTAGTTCCTAGAGGATTGTGATTTGTTCGAAGTGTCCTTGTCAGAGATTGATTCTCTCTGGATGATTGATTTATTTTCCTTGTTCTCCTTGACAGACCCACGCACGCCAGCGGAGGGAGCTCTCTTCTGTATAGTTTCTTCAATGTTATTAAAATCTAGGCGCTCTCGGATCCTTCCACGCTTGGACTGGGAGGGAGATTCAGATGGGGTTTTCACTTTTGTCTTGGGAGTTATCACAAATGGAGTCGTGTCAAAATCTACACCTTCTACATCTTCTTCAGAGCTATAATGCCGAGACTAAAAAAAAAGGGAAAAAAAGCAAACAAAAAGAATTTAAAAATTCCATTCACTGAAAGTTCAGCTTATTAAAAGTTAAATAAATATAGCGTCCAACCCGAGGAACCTCAGCTCTAGACCCTTTACAATGACTTTTCAATGGTTTCAAAATAAAATTATAACGGCCTTTTCATCCAAATATAATTCCTTCACTAAGCAAACCTTTTCACTCTCTTTGCAAAGGAGAAATTTACAAAATACCAGTCTCACTCGGGACATACATGATGAAAAGGTTAAGGATGGAAAACATTAATCAACAGCGAAGAAGTGAGATGATTACTACAGATCTGAGTGATAATTTTAAGGTATTCCAAACAGTAACAAGTCACCAGACAGTGGACAATGTGAATTATTTTGAATTATCTCAATTTAGAAAGTTGTGGGATATGTAGAATTGGTACGATGTCCGATAACCACCTAGATATTGTTAGAACAATTAGTTAAAGTAAAACTGTATTTTGAATTCAAGATTTGACATTAAAAAGCATTCAACGACTTTTAAGAAAGGACCCGTTGAAACAATCAATTATTTTTTTAATCTTTTTTTATTTAAGATCAGATTTTCTATACTAATACTAATTCAATGCATATCAACTCAGCCTAATTAAAATATATATACTTTAACAGGAACATTTAAACATTATATAAATAAACCACCAAACAAATAGTAGCATTTTATTATGCTCACCCTTGATCTGTCAGTTCTGGCAATTGGTCGTTGTAATATTCTTACTGGTTTTCCTTTCAATTTCTTCTCAAGGAGGAGGAGGTATGAGGCTGTCAAGTAGTTGTAATTCCACTACAGAGGACAGAAAAAGATGTTATCTATCACAGGCAGCCTAATAATTCTGAGATTCAGCCTTCTTATCCGTATAACCTAGCGTAAAATATTCATATTCTATGTATATATATCTATATATATGTATATGCTCCATACGACAGCTTAAGTTGCTAGGATAAAGAGTGCCAAGTCCTATCAGAGATGGACTATAATATCAGAGGTCCCATGTGTATAGTATTACATACGACGCAAGCAAAAAAAAAACCTTTGCTGTTTCCAAGGCAGTCCAGATAGACCCTGATATCACCAAAGTAGTGGACATGGGTAAAATTCAATACAACAACTATTGGCTGTATCCAAGGTAGTCTAGATAGACCCTGGTATCACCAAAGCTCAATACAACAACCAAATTGTAGCCTTATGATCATTTGGATTGCAGACCAAGATCATTTCTTGGTTTGGGTATTATCTTAAGGGATCCTTAATAGCATTGTATCTCATGTACTCCTTTGTAAAGGCAAGAGCTTGGCTTGAGACTGTCAGTATTATGGTAGAATGAAACACCTTTCATTAAAAGGAGTTAATGATTGGGAATGACCTCATTCCCGTCAAAGAATCACTGTAAAGCCCATGTAGCATGTTTTGTGGATTCTGCACTATAATCTAAACTGCATATATTTTGAGTTGCTTCCTAATGCTGATATGGAATTTTAATAATATACACTATGATGACATACTTCAAGAAATGAAAGTTTCAAATAATACTTTACCTCCGCCACTTCTTCCTCCATTTCTACTTTGGTCTTCCCATAATGTACTGCTAACTTTGTGATGCAGTCATTATCCAAAGTTTTCTGAGATAAATTATGAAAGCAAGAGAAAAAGTAAAAAAAAATGGTTGCACAAACTTTTTATCAAATTATTCTGAAATCACTATTTCACAAAAATTGTATGCCTAAAAGAGAATATTAACAATCAGAGGGTCCTATAAAAGGTCGACAAAACAAAACCAAGCATGCTGATGATAATTTGAAAGAGACAGCTTCAATTCCTTGGCCACGTCCTCTTTTGAAAAATTGAGGGGGAGATAGAGGCCGGCAGGGGACATGATAGCCGGCGACTTTATCAAAATGGCAGACAACAGAGGAGATTGGAAAGACATGATCGCCAATGTCTGCAATAGACTCAGCACCTGATGATGATGATGATACCTAAAGGTCATTTCTACAGTTCTATATTTAATTTTATCCACTATAATGGTATCGAACAACCTCAGAGTAGCATCACCAGGCACCAGCTTCGGTAGAATCCACAGACGAAGGAAGAGGGGTAGGCCACGAACAACTTGGAGAAGAATCATTGAAGAAGAAATGAGGGAATTCGGCCTATCATGGATGGATGCTACCATCGAATCCCAGGACATAAGTAAATGGAGGGCTGTTGTTTGTGGCCTATACCTTGATCAAAGGTGAGCAGGCGTTGATGCTTCAATTCAATGCATTTTTGAATCAATTGTGAAGGCAGCAAAAGTCAAATTAATGTAAGACAAATCTTTTCATCAAATCATGTGTAACACTTTCATCCACTTACCCCATATCTACTTTGCCAATCAATTGGCAGAAAAAAATCTTTCATCAGCCAAGGATGAGACAATAAGTCAGTTACACTTATTCTTCTTTTGGGATCCACTTGAAGCATTCGTGATATGATCTCTTTACTTTGTCGGCTAAGCCAGTCGGGGGTAGTGTAGCGGCCGCTCTGATGATGAGGACACAGGAAAAGGGTTTTTATGTTATATCATTCATATATTATGTATAAAGAAGTTACATCATTTGTATTCACTATTTTCTTCAACTTCACAAATAATGAGGATACTAAGCAATAGAAAAAAACTAGATCACCATCATAAAACAGCCTAATTTTTGTTTGAAATACAAACAGGCCTGTTTATAACGGTAACTTATAATCACAGAGAAAAATAGCCATTATTATAGATAAGTGGCTGATATGGACAGTTGAGTAAAACTTTCCCTTCTCAGATTCCAGCAATGTGCATCAATGATATTACACACCATCTGTTGGTATGGATGGCTTCATTCGTACAGGCCAATCAAGAAAATTTTTGTTGTTGTTGCGTGCATTTTCTAATTTTAAAATCTATTTATTTTTCTATATATGTTTGTTGCTCTTTTCATTGGTTCGTTCCTCAACAAACCTCAGAAGTGAAGATGTTAACTCAATTGCTGTAAGCAAACCCTTCCCCTACGAAGCATTAACCAACCCTCCATGCAGCCTTTTGATGGTGGGGACCAAGCAATCAATAAGAAGTGGTCATACTGATGTCTACATTTTTGAAAACCTCTCCCATGTATGTTCAGCAGATCAGGTTGCATCAGACGATTCTATCAAATCCATCCCATATGAAGGCAATGTTTTGTCACAAGATTCACCCTGACCATGTCTAGCCAGGAACCAATTTGGTGTCTCCGCAGGCGACCCAGATACTGACTATCTATGGCATAAGCATGATAGGCATTGTTTCTCCGGTAAACACATTTAATTGGGAATGGGAAGGAAAAGAAGATGGGCAGTTAGTCATTCACATTGAGTAGGACATTTGTATTATAAGGTTATATAGAAGTGAACGCTATGAGCAGTTAGATGGCCATTTGGTTACAAAAAAGAATGGTTGTGGCCACATTGACGATTATCATAAAGAGGTCATAAATACATACATATATATATATATATATATATATATTATATAGGAAAAATGATGGAACTTCACTGAAAAGTGGCTGTCTTGGAGAGGCGACAGTAAAGGCAGCTTTGACTATGTATGCAACGCTTTCTTGCTTCACAGATCAAGATTTAATCAAGTAAGTTTGTAGATGAAGAGATGGAACGTGACAAGATGATAATTGCAAGATTGGAGAAGCTTGGAGTGACGAGAGGAAGAAGTAGGACCTGCATGCTGACAGGAACAATCAATAGACATACTCTGTGTTGGATTTTGGACAGGGGAACGGAGCACCTATGGCAATGTCCAGAGTGCCAGGATGTCGTTACCGGGGACAGATGACAGATCAAGGTGAAATTTATGGAATGTTTTTTTAAAACAATAATATTTCTTCATGACATTAATCAATTATATGTCCGCATGGCCTACATTCCAAGAACTTCTAGAACCCACAAAAACACTTCAACCATGAATTCATGTCAAAGTACCAACCAAGATTCTTCATTGTCTTAGTAATTCATGGCATTTAACCCACAAATTGCAACAAATTAAAAACATAAATTATGGACCAGCTGATACCTTTATTTTCTTGTAAAGATGTGAAATATTCTCATCGTCAAAAGGAAGATATCCACATAAGAGAGCATACAGCATGACGCCCATACTCCAAATATCTGCCTGTAATCAAAATATATAGCCAGCTCATTCGATAGGATCACAAATTTTTTTAAACCATACAAAATTCCTCTAGTCCAAACAAAGTCCTATCATTATCATAAAATTAGGGTTAAAATTACGATGACACTTTCAAGAGACACCAAATTTGGCATACAGTCATAAAATTACATTCTTTAGAGCACGACCCAGCCAGATTTTTAATTTTTATGAATTCAGATTGATTAAATTACAATTGGAATTTAATCGACCGCCATGTTTGAAATTTATTCAGTGCATATTTGCCCCGGTCTCTGCATTTGTTGCTTAAAAAAATGCTCTGCTTTCAGGCTCTTTCCAGTAACAATAATAATAATTTAATAAAAATACAATAATGGTAAAAATAATACAAATAATGAATTAAAATAATATCAATAAAAGACCTTTATATAGCATCTAATCTGACTCATAAAGGAAGCAGTTTCTGATCGGTTCAATATCAACATCTCACCTCTGCACCCAGATACTGCAAACCAGCAATCAGTTCCGGAGCTGCATATGCAGGGCTTCCACATAAAGTCGACAGAAAATTTTGCATTCCACCCTATAAAATGTATAATTATCAATATAATAGATTCAAATTGCTGTACATGAGAAAAATGTTGAAGATCATAATCTACATAATAAATGAGGCAATAATGATAATCGCAATTGAAAACCATTATCCATTAAATTGAATAAAGATTTCGTTTATCAACCATTAATCACGGCGTTCAAAGGGCGCGACTCTTAGCTAATGGGTTTTTTCACCCCATGGGTCACAAGCTAGCCGACATGTAGTTTCAGGGTGATATCGGCTTAATAGCATGATAAGATGCATTCAATAAAACAATCATCACACTTACTTCACGATGCATCCGAAGTTTATAACAACATCACTTGATAATACTTTCCAAGGTCTTCTTAAAGGTTAAATTTTGATAACGGTAGTACAAACCATTATAATTCTATAGGGCATGGAAGATTGTCCTTTTTCCTCACTTTTTATTTTTAATATAAGAATTTAAAATTAAGTTTATATCAAAATCCGAAGATGAATCGAAGCCATATTTTAGGATGTTGTAGGTAATAGGTTTACGAAGTTTCTCACCAATTTTCATCAGTGAGCCAGGATTTTTGTACGGTCTGCACGTGTTTAAAGGACAAGAGGAAACATGAACGAGTAGGATAGTGAGAGGGGGGGAGGGGGGGGGGGGGGG
>JASKDV010196350.1:0-11194 GCA_032466395.1 Aegires albopunctatus
AGAGAGAGAGAGAGAGAGAGAGAGAGAGAGAGAGAGAGAGAGAGAGAGAGAGAGAGAGAGAGAGAGAGGGGGAGTATGGGGAAGTAAATGTTTGTGTTTGGTATTTAATTGAGATTCTGTGTGCAATAGCGGTTTGTTGTTTTGTTTTGTTGTTTTTTTTTGGGGGGGGGGGGAAGGTGTCGTCAATAAGTATGCGATAAGAACTACGCATGGGAATAATTATGTAAATATAAATGTTTGCTGTCCTTGTTGCTGCTGTTGTTAGGGTTTGCTCCTTTGTTTTGTTTGTTTTGGGGGTTGGTTGATTTAATTTTGTTTCGTTTTGGTATTACTTGGTGGAGTGGGATTTATATTTTGAATTGTCTTTTTGTTTTGTTGGGTTTTTTGTTTGTTTGTTTTTTGTTTTGTTTGTTTGTTTTGTTTTTGTTTTTTGTTTTTGTTGTTGTTTTGTTTTGTTTTTTTGGGGGGTGTATTTAGTTGTTGTTTTTTTCTGCTTGTTGATTTTGTTTTGGTTGCTTGCATTTTCTCGTATAATTTTTGATCATATTCAACAAAACCAAATCTCCTGATCTCTGGAGGGCTAATGTATAATAATTCTCTCGTGGCACAGAGGTGTCATAATCGATTTTATAAAGTCCTTCAGGGAATACTGCAACTCGATACTGAATAATGACAAACCACTAACAGAAAGAGACCCAAGGACGAAGAAAATGGGAAATTTGATTCTATATAAAGATTAGTGATATTATACTGATCCACCGGTGATTCCATTATACTCATTGGAAGAGAAAATGAGATGAAAGCCAGACGAAATGGAAGAAGAAATACAACGAGAAAACACAAAGGAAAATATAGAAAAGTGGGAAACAATTAGGGCATATTATTGTGGCTTTCCAAGTCCGCGTGAATCCGCCCATCAAGATCAGCAAAGGTCGCAAATGATAGTAAAAGATGAAGAGTTGAGAAAATAAGTGGAGCAAATTTGGGAACAAACAAATACCACGAAAAACTCAACCAAAACCAATGGAGTCGAGCGGGCCAAAGGCCAACTATGAACTTCAACATATCATCCCACAGACCAAAACTCCCACTCCAAATAAAGACATAGAAAACAGAGTTCTCTATTCCCTCAAAAGCGTACCCCCCCCCCCCTCCCACCGCGAGCGCACAAAAAAAATATAATTAAATAACAAAAATAAAGCAAATGAGAAATAAACCCGCAGAGAACTCACCCACCCGTCCTAATAACAAAAAGAAAAAAGAAAAGAAAGAAAAGAGTAATATTTCAGGAGAAAAAATCCACATGTCTAAATTCAATAGGTACTCACAGTAATGATGCAATCCCCAACTCGGCGATTCTCGGCCACGGTGGAATTATAAAAGCTGGTATCGAACTCCGGTTGGTTGTCGTTGACGTCCCGGATGTTGATGACCACTTGAGCCGTGGCCATCCGGGGAGGATCGCCGCCGTCAGTAGCCACGACGGTCAGGACGGGTTTGGGGTTGAGCTCGCAATCCACGGTGGCCGAGGTGGTGATGACCCCGGTGTTGGAATCGATGGAGAACCAACCCAAGTGGCTCGTCGCATCTTGGATATGGTAGCTGACCCGGCCGTTGGCGTCGCTGTCCTTATCCGAAGCGGACACCTTGATGACTTCCTTTCCGACCTCCACGGTCTCCTCAAGGTCAACGGTGTAAATATTGCTGTCGCTGTCGAAGATTGGCGAGTTGTCGTTGACATCTTTGATAATCAATTTGAATTCCTTGTTGGCTCGTAAAGGCGGATTTCCAGCATCCGTGACCATGATGGTGAGTTCGTAAACCTGAACCCGTTCTCTGTCTAGGCTACCTTTCACGTATAATTCACGGCGTTGGTCGTTCACGCGCAATTCGAAATCCCCTTTGTCCCCGTACAGTTTCGTTTCGGCGTTAGGTTTGGCCGAGATGTCCGGATCGTGCACCTCGATGGTGGCTATCAACGTATCCGCGCCTACGTTCTCTGGTACTTTTCCGTCTCGAAAGGCGGGTTCAAAGGTCAGGCTGATATTGGCCGGCTGCTCGTTGACGTTCTCCACGATGATATCTAAAACGGCTGTGCCCAATTGTGGCGGACTTCCGTTATCTCTGGCTTCCAAAGTCAACAAAAATTCAGGCTTGGTTTCGTAATCCAAAGGTTTGTTGACAGTGATCTGTCCGGTAGTAGCATTGATGAAGAAATACTCCTCCGGATCAGAAGCACGGTCAATGGAATACGTAATTCGACTATTCTCTCCAGAGTCAGTGTCAGTCGCTTCGACTTTGATGACAGGTGTTCCGTATTTGACATTTTCTCGGATCTTTGCCGAGTACTTGCTCGTATTAAAAACAGGTGTATTGTCATTTTGATCTAGAATTATAATGGTAACACGCATTTCACCGTAGCGCCCACCCCCATCGGTAGCCCTAATAACAAGATCGTAGTGACTGGTGGTCTCATAATCTAGTTGCTGGGCCGTAACAACTAGATCTAAAATTTTAACCGTACTGCTCGAGTCTCTGACCTGCAGAGAAAATGCCTCGTCTTCATTTCCAGATATTACCTCGACCGTCCTGGTGGAATTCTCTCCTAGATCGGTGTCCCTCACGCTACCTAGGGATATTTTGGCGTTTTGGGGAGCCGATTCCGATATTTTCTCCGTGATTTCGGGGTGTTGGAATGTAGGGGTTATATCGTTAACGTCTAGGACCGTTATTTCTACGATGACCAGTTTCGTAGATCCAGACGAGGCATCGATGATAATCCGGTGCTTGTCCTTTTCCTCCCTGTCCAATTTTTCCCTAGTCGTGATCTGTCCCGTTCCCAGATCCACGCGGAAACTGGCCATGGTGGTGTTATCCGCCTGACTTTTGATCCATCTTGAATAGGGAGGGCTGAACCGTGTTCCGATGACCACGCCGACGAGACTTCCTTCCGGTGCATTCTCGCTGATGGCGAAATTGGCGTGGAGCTCTTCAAATCCATTTTGCTGACACGAAGATTTGGGAATGAGAAGAAGGTAGATTAGAAAGAGCAGCATGGATATTTGCCTGACCCAGCATGCCTGGCTTTTCGAGTGGAAGCGTTGCCCCAATCTATGATGACAAGGCATGTTGTGCTTCATTTGTATTGCCTTCATCAATCCTTAGACAGTTTAAACACTGTCTCGAAAAGAAAAAGATACCTCCTCTATGAGGTCACATTTCTGTGATTGTTATTCTCCCAAACAGATTTCCTATACATTCCAAAACTTTGCATTCATCACCTATAATAAGGATGAAAATAGTTAAAACAATCAATCAGGCTACTCAATAGTGAGGGTCATCAAGGCCATGATATACGTATAATATACATGTATTCTGAAAATCTGACAACTGTTATAAAAATAGAACAAATCTTTCAATTACTTATCATGGTAGTAATAAAAACAACACAACAACGACACCACCATCAACAACAACAATGACTGCGGTTACAATCATCAATAAGTGCTATGCGACCATTTCTTGACATACAATGAAAAAATAAATAAATACTTGCATATATCCAAGACGTTGAGAATAATTGCAACATCAACTACAACAAAACATATGGGGCGTTCGTCAAACTCCCTATTCTTAATCTAAGTGGCGGACAGACCCATATATACCTTGCTGAGAACAGAATATTTAACCTCACCAAAGATTCTGAAACGACATAAAATGTTTCAACGTTGAGGGTGTACCCCCTTTGTCTCCTGGAAACCAATATTTAAAGACCACCCAGCCCGTCACTGCCAATAGCAATTCCTTCGCTATTCTTACACCGCTCAAGTTAAAAATATAACTGGGCGAGTATTTCAATTTTTATACATTTATTCTTATTATTAACTTTAATCTGGAAAACAACAGATGGATACGAAGTCCTTTGTGGCTTAGCTAGCTACGCTCACTGACACTTCAACAAAATTTAAAGTAACCTGAACATTTCTGAGTGAAATCCAAAAATAAAAAATTATGATCGTTTCGCTTCTATTCTTTAACAGTCAAAATCATTCTATGCGACTATGAGTTCCGGTAACCGGAGGTCAAAAGAGCATTATAATACAATGTACCTATATAAAGTAAGTGTGGTTCAAAAATTGGAATTAAGGAGATCACATCGTGCGTCACAATAAAATCATTGGTCGATTCTCCTTGTGAAATCTTGGTTCGTTTTATTTCCATTCTTAAATTCCAGTAGTCCTCACCATTCTTAGGTAAGACACATGAAACGATTCATACGGAACAAAATAACAAAGCATAGCCTACATTTTTATCGAAGAAGGCCATCACAAAAAAATCCATATATCATTATATTATTCACCCGAAAGAGTATCCAAGTAAATTCACCACAACCTTCTTGCCAGCTTCGTTCTAATATTCGATTCTATTCCTAGTTCATTTCAATTAGGTTTTGAAATCAAATTTCAAGCCACCTGCCGAGCACTTGAAAATTTGATTTAATTTTCTAATCCTCCCCCAGACCACTCCCCTACGACCTTTGCAACATCTATGAGGAGTTGCTTAGCATCCCTCTCAATGTGCCTCGAGATGACATAATTCAATTATGATCTTGGTTGGTTTGTTTTGTTGGGTTTTTTTCTTTCTTCCCAATAATGAAAACCAAATATTTGTTATGGTTTCTTTAATTTTATTTTTTTTTCATACCTATTTTCTTTCTGTCCGATCCACCTAATCCGTACCAAGAATTCTATTTAAAAAGGACGTATCAGACTTTTAGCAGATTATATAAAAAAAATATAATAATGTTCTAATGTATTATTATTGTTATTATTGTCGTTGGCTTTTCATAGTGAGGAAATTCGTTTTCACATTTTATCTTTAACGCGTTTATACTGCAATTGTATCTTCTTGTAGTCTGATGTTTATTTGCATATAAGTTATGTAATGATATAATATCTTAATGTATATGTTGTCACGCGCATTGAGCAATTCTTAATGAGTAGGAAATATAAATGCGATATAAATGCTTTGTATTATTATTATTATTATTATTGTAAAAAAAGAATTGTAATTTTCGTTATGATTTAGAAAATAACAAATACAAGACATTCCGATGGAAAGAGGCATGTATGTGAGGATACATGATTAATGATTAATTACAGTAAAATTTCAATGCTATTATTGACCACGAGATAATTCATACCTTACATAAAGTTTGAAAACTCAAGGCAAAAAACCTTACTACACAATTTTGTCAATTATACAGAGTACACTGGCATACCTTTTGAGAATAACTCGATGATATGTCAATCTTTAAGTCTAAATTTTATACTTTTGAAATTACCTCACAACAATTAAAGAAAAAAAATCCATTCAAAAATGTAGACAATTTTTTGAAAATCCCAGAAACATCTTTTCTCTCTTTATAAAAAAAAATTCTTATAACGAGTGTTTGCCATTTTGTTGACATAAAGTTAAATTCAAATTTGCCTCTCATCACTTCCACCATCTCTGAACCTGGCGACTTTTAATGTTAAGGCAGATAGCTCTTAGAATACTGCAAATAAGAATTATTCATTGCAGTAAGTTTACAGAGTAAACAGAGTAAAATACCTCATCTTTCCAATAAGACTTGATCTATAGCAAGTCTCTTCAAACGAAAGCATTTTAAACACCTCGTGTTGGTGATGAGGAAAAAGCGTTTGATAAATTAACATCAGATTTAACCCTTTCAATCCAGCGCCATTGATAGTTTAAAAATCATATTTTTGTACGAGAATCACCGTGCACAGGGTACCCTCGTATTAACATGAATATCAGAAACATTTCATTTAAAGTTCCAATCTTTATTTTGTTGTTTTAATGAGAAAGAGGAATATATATGGCAATCTGCTTTATCTTTTAAGAGTAAAATTTTTTAAGTGCTTGTAATGTTATTCGCGGACGACACCACAATTCAAGGCCAAATTTCAAATGAAAATAAACATTCCTAAGGATCTGAAATTGAAAAATTCGTAAAATGGGTGTGACGACAATTTTCTTCACTTAAATGTCACCAAAATTTAAGAATTTAATTGATTTTAGAAGAAATCCTTAGAAATAATCACCTCTGGTTATTGAAGGTGAGACAGTTGAAAAAGTCCTTACGTATATATATAATATATATATATATATCTTCGAGTTACGGTGAACGATCGTTTAACTTGGAGTGCCCATATAAACAACCCTTTAACAAAAGCAAATAAAAGGCTATATTTTTTTGAAGGAAATTATATTAATTTAAATTTTAAAAAATCCTTACAACTTTGTTATAATATAAGTCCATTATTGAAAGCATCATTTCATTTTTGTGTAACGGCTTGGGAAGGCAAAATAGTTTTAAAAAAGACAAGAAAATCGACAAGAAAGTTAGAATGGCACAAAAAATAACATTAGGAAATAAGAGATAATAATAACGTCAACCACCTACAATAAGATTACAAGGATAGTCGTTGACAGATCGCATCCTCTAAACAGCTTTATAATGAAATCCAATTGGAATAATGGATTTTTATCAATCAAAACAAAAAGTGAAAGACACTTAAGATCGATCTTTTTTACCCGATGGAATTAGAATTATTAATGAAAATGTATGTGATAATATTGATTTGTAACTATCTATACATATCACATTAATTTATAAATAACTATACATAATATATAAAACTATTATAATATTCCATATATTATATTCCTCCTTTTAGCTTCATATAATATTTTTACCATGTTATACATATTCTTAGCTTGCTTCAATGTGTTTAATATATTTTAATAATTAATTAAGTTTATTCCTGAATTAATTTCCCCTTTCTTTAAGATGAATATATAAAGTATTTTGAATTCAATTGATATATTAACTTTTGTAATTAATGAATGATTCTTAAAACAAATACAAATTGTACTACAAACTACTATATAAAATGGTTGCAAATTCATTCAAATAATTGCTAGTTTTATGCATAACAAATAAAACAAAAGTTCTTATGAACAACTAAAAAAAAAAAAAATAAGCATAAAACATAAAAGCTTTTATTTGATTTAATATCATCATTGTCTTGTGTGTCCTATTTCAAATTCATTTTTATTTTGATTCTAAAAGTAAAAAAGGCCTTTTATGGTTTATTTTTTCAAGGGGTTTAATGTAAAATTATTCTCTACTTAAAATTGCTCAATGATTTAAAACAAAAAATGTATGGGTCCTGTAATGTTGGAATGCTTTTAATCAAAAATCATCATGAAATAAACTACATGACAGTAATTATATATATTTAAGAGAATATTATCATTATTACAGTACAATGCACACTTAGGAATAAGTTTATTATAAAAAGCCTTTAGAAACATAAAAAATCAATAGGAAAAATATTTTCAAGAAATGGAATATCAATCATGATGAAGTTTTCACTGCATTGTAAAAAATAAAAATTCTTAAGTATCATATAATATTCATATATGCAAATAACTGTAATGTTTATTATCACTGGTTAATTATAAAAGGTAATAGATATTTCTCCTTATAATTATAATACATTTAATAAAAATAAAGTAGCATTTTTGAAGTCCATTCAGTTTGGTTAAAAGTGAAGTAAGTTTCAAAGTTTCAAGGCAGAAGGGATAAAAATAGACATGGCTCCAAAACCTGACATATTTATTTTTAAAGTTTTATTGTTGATAAATTGATATTCCCATCTAAGACTAAGACTGAAGTTCTCTTTAAAAAAGTGTAAATTCTCAGGCTTTAATTATAACATCATTATATGTGGCAGATAGTAGAGTCAAAATAAATAGTTGTAAGTTGCAAGTATTTAAAGAAATTTGTTTCAATGAAAATCTCATCTCTTTCAAACATTAAAAAACATACTTGAAAATAGTTTGGCTGCTCGCCCCACTGATCTGATTAGAAAATCAATCAAATAGATCTAGATCTAGATCTAGTATTTATTGTATGAAATATACATAGCTGTCAACTTTCCAGAGAAACCAAAATCATACTTTTTTCCTTGTCAAGTGCCCATTTTCCAAAGATGAAAAACCTTGTAGCAATGATTCAAAACTTCAGCATTGGTAATATTAAAGTTGCCTTACCTTCATCATAACTGTTTCAAACCTAGTTTATAGGGAGGGGGTGACTGAAGCACAATATTTCACCCAAGATGGACTTAATAAGATTCATAATCATGTTTTTTTGATTGGTCAAATGATTTTATCCTACTGGTTGGCAGCTATGAATATAGTATTATATCTAATTAGACTAAAATAAAAATGTATTAATATATATCCATTTTTTTAAACTTATATCATTGGTTGTTGTTTCTTTCTTATTCAGTAAATTTCTTCTTTCATTTGTTAATAAATTGGTAGTATAATTATATAGCATTTCTTCATTGATATGAATTCAATTATGTTCTGAACAAACAATTAAAAATCAAAAGCAAAATATTACTTAGACTAAGATAATTCAATTTTCAAAAGATTTTTTTTAACATAAAACCATTTCAAAGAACTAAATAAATTATTACTATTACTATTATGTAGCAAACTCAAGTTAATTCTTTTTTTTTTTCTTTTCTCCTTTACTAAATAATATATTATTACTGACCATAGCTAGACTTCTTATATTATTCCTCATTAAATCAAGTGGTATAGTATTTTCGAAGTCCACTCAAAAAAGTATGATTAGCCTAGATACAATGTAACACTAAAAGAATTCTAAATCATCCCAAAGAGGTAAATCATGAATAAAATTTGGCATCTTATTTCATTGCAATTGGCCAGGGACTACCAAAGTACACAAGTGCCAAAAAAAATCATCTTATAGACATCTTAAATGCAAAATAGGTCTAGATCTAGATATCTATCTACATGTATAATAAACATAACAATCATCAAAAAAGGTAGATCTAGGGCCTAATCAGTTCAATAAGAATTAATTTTGCATTATATGCATAGACTGGGATCTAAATCTGGGGTTAGATCTAGATCTAGATTCTACATAATTTAACCCAGCCTTGTCTTTTCTTTCTTTTCTTTTTTGTTGTTGTTGTTGTTGTTGTTGTTGTCCCCCATCCCCCTGGGTTGAAGTTGAATGCTTGATTAAAAAGCATTAAAGTGATGTAATAGTTAGGCCTATAGGCTAGATCTAGACATCTAATCTAGTCCTAGTAAATAGTGGCATAAATAACTAAACAATTTAAAGCAGTAACTTGGGACTTTCCCTTTCATTACTAAATTATCAATGAAATTCATCAAATAATCTAATTGGTGTGAAAACAATTATTTCATTGAGATTAAAAAAGAGGTAGGCTAATCAACTGTGAATAATTAGCTTAATACATTGAAAGATAGGCCTAGATCTAGATCTAGATCTATATTGAGTGCCATTCATCAAATTGCATTTAAGCCTAGATCTAGATTTAGATAATCTAGATCTAGATTCTAGATCTAGATCTAGATTTTTTTTTTAATTCTTAAATCTAGAATCTAGATATCTAGATCTAGATCTAGATCTAGATCTAGATCTAGATCTACGTAATATAAAAGAAAGTGTCTACAGTTACGGCGGCTAGGGGAAAATTGTAGATTAAGACGTAAATCTATGACCCAGATCCAGATTTAGATCTACACTTCACTAGAATCTAATAAATACACTTTAATTGACAAGACATCTCAATCTAAATTACATTCTAAAGAGCTTTTTAAAAAGATCAAAAGCAGAGAATGAATCATACAAGTTTTAAAACCCCACGGTCTAGATGGCTAGATTCTAGCTAATCCAGTAAACTCAGTACATTAAACAAGGATCTTAAAACAAATTCATTTCTGAATCAACAATGGCTTAATTTCTTACGATGAAAAGAGGGGGTGGTGAACATCGTGTCCTAAGGCAACTGCCATTCTTTTTCTATTCTAACGTCCAGTCTCTCGGTGACTGACAATAAAGACAGCAAAAACTCTCACAATGGTAAAGGCATACGGCAGGTCATGGGAAAAAGCTTACCGACACGATGAGGACATTTTCGCTTGTAGGTAACAGCTATCTTGATCTTCATTCCCGTTTTAATCCATCACTTAGGAATCTTAGATCCAAAAGAATAATCCTATTCTAAAAAGAACATTTTTGAATTTAAAAGAAACGTTCTTTCTTGAACTGATTCTCCAACGCTAGTGCACACTATCCTAAAGCGTAAAACTCAATGAAGAATTAACACTTAACACACACACACGACACGGCGATTTCGAAGCAACCCCTGATGGGCATTGGTGCTAGGCTCTAGGTCAGGCCTATGCAAGCACCTCGCCGAACGGTAAACTCAAGGCTTTGAGCGAGAGCCCTCGCATTCGCTTGTCACTGTTTAACTCCCTTCCCGCTCTCGTAAAATCCTCGTCCCTCCCCACCCGTTTTTCACCTTATTTCTCCCCTTCTTTCCGCTATTCAGTTTCGTCTTTCCTTCATGCCTTCCCCATTGGGGGCACCCGTTTGAAAGGACGAAAATCTGCCTTCTCTGACGCCGGGGACCTGACAAAATCTTTGCTGTTTTGTCTGTAGCAACGGCCCAATGACCATCTATAACCTTCCGAACTACCTTTGTTGTGTACAGATTGTGTGTTTGTATCTTTATAGAGACCGTAAATGTGTTCGTGCCTATTATATTAGGGCTTTGTTCGTGTGCGTTTCGCTTATCCTACAAGATATAGGCAACACTTAAAAACTCCTTTTCTTTTCCTTTTTTTTTTTTTACCTTCCTCCCTTTGATAAAGAATACATTCAGAAATGAACACTGCGTTGATAGAACGGGTTGCATGAATGGTTGAATTGTCGAAAGCTCTTATTAACTTATGGCTTATAGCAATATTTTCCACGAGATAACTTGAAATTACTCCTTGATAAGATACCTAGATAGGCCTAACTTGCTCCGCCTCTTTCTCAGTCATTTCTGACGCAGTGCTAAAAGAAGAAATAGATGTTAGAGAAATAACGAAAGCTTTATCATTATTCTATGTCATAAGTGGGAAGAATAAGTAATAAGAATTTGAAGTTTTCCGGAAATGCGTGCCTCGTTCTTATTATACAAAATGAGAACATGAGAATTTATGTTTCGGTTTACTGATTTTAATTGTATTTGTTTTGTGTTTGGGTTTTTTCTTTTTCTTTTTT
>JASKDV010196361.1:0-11193 GCA_032466395.1 Aegires albopunctatus
GTTTACAAGGCAGTCTAGGATAACCCTGATATCACCAAAGTAGTGGACATGGGTAAAATTCAATACAACAACAACTGTTCCTATCTTCTCCGCTGCTACTATTAATACTACTTGTACCATTTCAAATAAACTGGAGATAAATCTTCAGTCTTCTGTAGTATGAACTCATACTGACTGTTGTTGATTTTATTCTATGCAAGTTTTACTTGTCTGTTATGTACCTTTAACCATCACATATTTATTTATAACAAAGAACCAAACGTAACAGATTGCTTTTTTATTAGACAAAAATGATTATCATTTCACACCACTAAGACTGTGTTATTAGCCAGATTTTTGTTTGGAGCAGGTTTTTTTAAGGGATTGAAATTATATTGAGTAAAAATTCTTTCTCACTGAAATATTGGGTTCTTAGGTGGATCGGGTTGTTTGGCAGGGGTTTCTAAGGCAAAGACCAATGTATATAAAATTTCACCATAAGCTTATCAGCAAATGACAAAACTTATCTACCAGAGGTCTTTATCAGTTAATTCATGCATCATGGTTTTTATGTCCAAAAGTTTCAAACTATTGTGATATGTCTTCAGATTGGTCGTTTCTTAGGAAGGGTTGATCCCTCTCTAATGAATACTTTGAACGGCACTCTGTTTAGCAGGTATGATATTTGTATTTCATAATATTTGTAACAATACAACATGATGTAATGATATTTGTCATTAGAACTGGATCTAGTTTAAGTCTAGGCTGAATATGCTTGTCTATCATGAATAGATCTAAATCTAGCTTACTAGACCAACTGGCTAGATCTAGATATATCCCTTTAGATTTAGGAAGATCTGAGCCTGAATTCCTAAATCTAAATATAGAGTAATTAACAGATTTCTTAGTCTCTATGTATAAAATTGCAATCTATTTGTTGATTGAGAGAAAGAGAAGGAGAATGAAATATCCAAGAGAGAGAAAGAATATTATGAGCAAGCATAGTGATATTGCATTGTTATAGGCTGGTGAGATTCATAAGTTGATTGGCTGTGTAAACTGTGAATAGAAGGAATGAAGCAAGCCTATTGGCTGTACAAAAGTGCGCACGCGATGTGAGATTTAAAAGATTTAATCATCATCGTCTTTCACCCCTGTCAAAGTATAGGCCTTTCACAAATGAATTTCATTTATCTCTATCATGGACTATCTTTTCAAGCTTGCTCCATGTGAGCCCCATCTCTTTGATCTCTGTCAATATATCTTTTCTATGTCTCCCGTGGCTACTCCTGCCTCTCGCTCTTGTGGATTCCATTTTAATGATTGGTGATATTGTTACTTTGCTTCATCATCTATGTCCTATCCATCACCACCTTCTGAGCCCAATTTCTTATTCTATTGGTTTCTGTCCTGTTCTTTTTAGAAGGTCCTCATTTCTGACTTTGTTTTGC
This sequence comes from Aegires albopunctatus, assembly GCA_032466395.1. NCBI lineage: Eukaryota > Metazoa > Mollusca > Gastropoda > Nudibranchia > Aegiretidae > Aegires > Aegires albopunctatus. Next base: position 1,431 of record JASKDV010196361.1, read on the forward strand.
CATTTGATTTTCAAGGTACTTCTCATGCACTTGTTGATGAAGGTTTAGGCTTTTTTCAATAACATTTTGGTGGTCTTCCAACTTTCAGAGCTAAGAGAAGAAATGACTTAACGTTTGAGTTAAAAAGCCGGATATTTGTATTAGGGAAAAAATTATTGATACCGGAGTCTATTTCAAAGGGAAATTATCAAGTGACCTTTCATTCCTAATCAAAACTGTCGTCCCTAAGGTTTTTTCCTCAAACCATGATATGGTTTCTTGACGCAGTTTCTACTTTCACCATTTTCAATTTTCCAGGGTGTATGTGAGGTCTTACACTCTTTGATAGGCAATTAAGTTCATTTGTCTTTGCTTGCATCTGGGCATGATGTGATGGGACAATATTATTATTGCAAGATCATCCGCAAAATCTAAATCATCCAGTTGTTGCCATTGTGTCTATTAGAGTCTGTTTCGTCAGCCTTTTGTCGTTTCTGTCATGACTCAATTGATGGCTAGGATGAAAAGAAAAGGCAAGAGCAGGCACCCTTGTCGCACTCTTGTCTGTACCTGGACCGGTTGGGATATCCTCTCTTCATGGAAAACTTGACAGTTTGTCCCATCACCTTTACGAGCTTGACGATTTTCTCTGGTGTTTCGTAATACCTCATGAGTTTCCATAGAGATTCCCTATCCATGCTATCAAATGCCTTTTCATAGTCTATAAAATTGATTAAGAGTGGTGAGTTCCATTTGAGCAACTGATCCACAATGATGTATGGGCATTTGTCTGGTCAACACATGTCTATTCTTGTGGAATCCTGCTTGGTTACCTTGAAGCTTGTCATCTACTGCTTGTTTGATTCTCTCCAGGATTATTCTGTTGAAAACCTTCCCTTGGTACGGACAAAAGTGTTGTGCCTCTCTAATTATTACAGTTGCTGAGGTCTCCCTTCTTTGGTAATTTGATCAGATGTCCTTCCTTCCAATCTTTGGGTATTTCTTCTTCCTTCCAGATCTTTTCAAATAAGACGTGCAGCATGTCTACTGAAGTCTCTGTGTCTGTTTTAAATGCTTCAGGTGGTATGTGGTCTGGTCCTGCAGATTTATGTGGCTTGGGTAACTTAATGGCTGTTGTTATTCCTTTTTTTGAGGTAGGATCTAAACTTATTACAAGATCTCTCTTAGCTGGCAGGATTTCTGGTTGATTGTCTGGGGATGGCCTATTCAGTAGTTGATAGAAGTGTTCAAGCCATCAGTTTAGTTGTCCTGCAGGATCTAAGATACTATTTGCTTCCTTGTCTTTCACTGGAAGGGTGGGCTTGCTAAATTTACCCGAAAGAGCCCTAATTGTTTCAAGAACTATCTTCAAATGACCTTTGGCTGCTGCCTTCTCTGCTTTTTCTGCTAAATCTTCCAGGTATTTATTCTTGTCCTTCTTGATGGAGTTCTTTATATATCAGTTTGCGCTGGCGTACTTTTTGGGGGAAATTAGTTTTTCAGCACGGGTTTGGCAGTTGTTGACTTGCTTTCTACTGTCTTCAGGTTCTGATCTTTTTGAGGGAATCCTGTGTTGAATTTATTACCAGTGGGCATTTATATCACACTCTTTTAGGTCTTGTAGAGTTTGAAATCAGTTTGTTTGTTCCAGCTTGAATTCATTGCTCTTATCAGGGTCCTTTAATAGACTTACTTGATACCTCTGTCGGATTCTAGTATTTTCTTGTGTATATCTTTTTAGTTTTAATCTTACTTTTCCAAGGATCAGATGGTGGTCCAATGCAGCATCTGCGCCTCTTAATACTTTTACATCTTCCAGTGAGCATCTAAACTTTCAGGAAATACGGAAGTGGTCTATTTGATTTTCTATTCTACCATTTGGAGAGACCCATGTTGCCTTGTGGATCTTCTTATGTAGAAAGACTGTCTAACCTATGACTAAGCTGTTTAGTACACTGAAGGCTAGCAATTGTTCTCCATTGTTGTTTGCATCTCAAAGTCCATGTTGACCCATAATTTCCTCGTAATTTCTGTTATCTGATTCTACCGTGGCATTTATATTTCCCATGACAATGTTGATATCCTTTGTGGGAAGCTTGTTCATTATACTCTGCAGTCGATTGTAGAAGTTTTCTTTGTCTTCATCTTCAGCATAATTTGTTGGCACATACACTTGTATGACTGTCATGTTGATAGCCTTCTTTCTTTTTCCATTTTCCTTAGATTCTTTCTTTGTTCCAAAGGATGCCATGATATTTCTTGGTCCATGAGCTTCCCATCCTCTGATTGTTTCCTGTGCCATTTTGTTTATGATAATTCCTACCCCTTTTCTGTGTGGTTTTTCGCTGTCATTTCCGGAGAAGAAAAGTTTTCCTTCTTTCATAATATGCTTCTGTCCAGAAGTCTTGCTGATTCCTAATATATGTACCTGTGCATCACTGTCATTTTTTGTAAATAATACCTTTAAAAATATTTAGCTATTATGTATGTCTTTGAATATGTATCTTCGGGGCTTTATGATATAATACGATACAAATTTTGATATTTCTCCACTGATTTTTGTTACTTTTCAACTCCTATTTTTCAAAACTGATTCTTATATAAAGATTGTTGTGAATTATTCATTCTTTTATTATTTGTGTCATCAAAATATTATTTTAAGAAAATAGAAACAATACAATCGCCATTGCCCATGAAATAAAGTTATGAAATGTCATCTATAAAGTTTTTACCATCCTTCTATCCAATTTTCAAGGGTGGCACAATATGACTTTCAGGCTGCTTGTAAAAAGAAAAAGGATAATTTCAATGCAGGAAGTAGAAGTTTCACCATTGTGAGTTGTTGGTTTTTAAAAATTGTTTTACATAATATAAATCAAGTTGTCTTTGTTGTACTTATCATTGAATGTAGTGCCCAACAAACTGAAATTAGTATTTGATAACCTAAATGCAAAAGGTTGATGCCTTTCATATTAAAAAAAGTAACCTTTAGATATCATATAGATATAGATCTTATAGGTGTATAGAGCAGATGTGTTTTTTACTTTACCCATGCCAAGTTGAAAATTTTAATGTTATGACTATCATGAAATTTAAACCATGGTTTTGTGAGTGTCAACTAATTGTTTCATTCACAGGCTCAAGGGAAAATGTTTATTTAATGTTTTGATATTCTTAAAGGATGTTGAAAAAGAAATATGACAGTGTAATTTTACTCTAATGAGTAACTTAACAACAGATATGTAATGGTTACTTCAGCAAACTTTTTATTCAATATTTAAATCTGATTTTTATGGTAATAAGTTGAAATATTTGTTCTATAAACAATAAGAATAGTGCTTAATAAATTATTCTCTCAGCTCCTTCCCCAGAATAGAGTTAAATTGATTTACCCAAATTGTTCTCTGGATATAAATTATAATAGATGCAACTGAATAATTTGTTAAATTGCACAACAAAATATGCCTTGGAATTATTTTTAGATTTATATGATAAGAGATGCAACTGAAAATTTGATAGATTATAAGATAATAGCTAATAAGTTTTTAAATTATAAAATAATGGCTACATCCAAATCGCTCTTAGACTATATGGTAATAGATGCTAATTCAGGCGCACTTATTATCAAATAATTTAAAGGATGATTTAAGCATTTCCATTATTGCACAATCTAACAAATTGTTAGGGGGATTTTATTATCTTATAGTCTATGGCAAAAAATATCACAAATATAATTTTTCTGTGACTTAAAGGGAACTGACTAAACTTTTGTTACCATTTCTTTTACTTGTGTTTCTGAGATTATGAACAGCATTAATATTCCATGATCAGTCAATGTCATTTGTCATTGCATTGTTATTGGGATTACCTATTTATATAAAATAGATTTCAAAATTTGATTATTATTTTTCCAGCCTACTTTAAGCATGTTGTCTGAATTTCTCAATGTTGGTTTCTGGACAAATCAAATTACATGGTCAGTATTTGTTTTTTCCAAGGCTTAAAGTAAATACATTTAATGCAATAATTATTTTTCTTTTATGTTCTCCTTTTTTTTTCTCTGTCTCTCCAAAATGAAAAAAATTAGAAAGAGTAAAATTTATAGCTTCATAATTATAAATACCAATAAGAACCAAGAAACAAAACAAATACTGCTTTTAAGAATTACTGAAATATTTCACTCAACAAAAATAACAACCATGAACCAAATCTAACATGGTTTTTGAATGTGCCTACTGAAATATTTTTCTTGACTGGCTGTCCAAGCCACAGAATATATACCAAACAAAAGTACAATTCGCCACTACGGCTGTTCCGTAAGTATTCAGTTTCCGAGAATCTGCCATCTTAAAGTGTCGTATCAACTTGATAGTGTAATGAAGGCTAAAGATGACCTTTGTTGTGAAACTATCATGCCCTCAATGTCATTATTATTATAATTATAATTATTATTATTATTATTATTATTATTATTATTATAATTATTATTATCATCATCATCATCATCATTATCATTATTATTATACTAATTATTATTCAGTACATGTATTAGTAGTAGTAGTGGTAAAATTAAATGTCTTATTTCTGTTTCTGGTTTTATAGTCCTTAAACTCTGATTGGATATTACAAGGACAGGACGTGTAATTTTATTTTTACTGCAGGTATTTTGCATTATGTCTAACTTGTGTTTCATGCTTACCTGCTCTGCCTCTTCTAAATCAATTTATAAGAGTGATGGTGTGTTATGCGTTCATGTGTCAGGGAATGATGGCTATAATCAAGATGTATTATATAATTGGTGGATTGTAGTAACACACTTGTTATAGACAGTCCGATGTACAACACTTTAAATTGAATGACGCGAGAGAGACAGGTTTTATGATGTCACGTAATGGTAATTGTTATTCTGTTTGGTATATTTTCTGTGGTCCTAGCTTCAAGGATGCATAAATCTCCTTATATTCCATTATGCAATCATTAACCAATTTAAATCATGTGGATACATAAAAATATATCTGGCAGGGAAGTGAATCATCAACAGGAAAGCAACACAGGGAAAATGTTAATACTGTTTAGTATATGCTGCAATTTACCACTCTTATAACACTTGTACATATAAAGGTGTCTTATAAACATCCTAAACTGACTTGAACTGAGTTAACTTTATTACTTAAGATCAATATTAGGTGAGCTGAGAGTTGTCCTCATGTTTTTGAGTAAATCAGCTTATATGAAAAAGAATACTTTATTTATATATTATATGATAAACCTGAAAAGAATTTGTAACAGCATTTTAAAATTACGAAATTTTGCAAGACCAAGGCTTTCATATCCTCCACCTTATTTTGTTTTTAGGATGTTTTCAAGTTTCAGTCTATACAGGTGAGAATTCTATGAAATCATTATTTTACTTTTTTAGATGAAAGGAAAAGGTTGCTACATTCTTAATTCTCTCTATTTTAGATAGAATTTGAAGTATCATATATACTCATATATAATCACTTGAAAAGCAAGAATCATGAAGATAAGATTTTTCCCACATTTATTTTTTCTTTTTATTTTGTGATTTATTTATATAATTATACTAGTTGTAATCCAAACATTATCCACTTGAAAGCATCATTCAGATAATTATAAAGTAATATAAGTAAAGATTTTTAGCAGTTCAATTGTAGCTATGGGAGATGATTTTTGTTGGCATATGATCTCGTTTCATGGATGTTTCTTAATAGAATGAATAAGCAAAGTCAATAGCAATTAAAGTTTACTGTCAGCCAAATAATGTTAGTCAAGTTATTTTGATTTAAGTAGGCCTATTTTCAAGAAAATGTCAATTTGTAGACAATGTTATTGAAATAGAGAGAATGGATTTGCAAGCCATAAAAATCTACGTTATATTATTAAACTTAGCTAATTAGGTTCACCATTTTACCATTCAAATTGTGTCGTTTCTCTTATTTTATTACACAATTGAAATGAAATGTATTTACTCTATCATTTTCTTATGGTTTTTTTCTTTTCTTTAAATTTCACAGCTGGCTATTAACACCTACATTAGAGGTTTCAGGTAAGTCATGTGTAAGATTTTCAGAATTATTTTCATTAATTAAAATTTTTATGTATAATTGATTGGCTCTCTTACAAGATGCACAGTTTGATAATGAGAGTTTAATAAGAGCCTTGATTTTTGATGTATTAAACATCATTTGTTTTGTTACTTTTGTGTTAAAGTAGTATGAAACATACTCTTGCAATACTCAAACAAAAGTAAAATTTCATTGCTAATCTATGTATTTTCCATTTAACAGCTTCTAGTGAAGGTGAAGAAAAGGAATGTGTGAAAGTAATAAATCAGTATTACTTTGACATGACCCCCACAAATAATTTTGTATCCTCTGGTGAAGTCAAATGTGAAAATTGCACTCGGTAAGTGATTTTGCTTTAGCTGAAAAGCTGAGGTATATCGCACCTTGTTCCATCACCACCTCTAGGTTATAGGACCACCCTTTCTTTACCTTACTTGAAACTCATTTTTCCTCCTTTTTTCCCCCCCAGAAAATTCACTATCGCAAAAATGAAGAATTTCATAATGGTGTTTATGATGGAAGTTTTTGTAGCTTTCTTGCTCATGTGCTCTCAGTCTAAGTCAATGTCATCTGGAAATTTTATTGTAGATTAACTATCTTTATTAATTTACAAGTTAAACCCATGCATTCATTGTATTTTATTTTATTTAATTACTTTCGTTGCCAGGCCTATTGTATTATATTTGTTATTCATATTATTTGAAGTTTTTCTTTTCCTCCTTATCTAGAACATATTCCTTCTACTTCTGTTTTTTTCTTTTCTCTAGCCTATCATCTTACTTTTTCCATGGGCTGTGAGATGTCCTGAATGGTTGACAGAACCCTTAAACTCCAAATAACTAAGTAACTAACTAACTAACCATATCAGTGAAAGGAGAGAAAGACATTATTGTTTAATTCACTTTTCATTAAAAAGAGGTATTTTGCTTCCTTCTAATCTCCAGAAAATTTACTATTGCAAAACTGAAGAATTTCAACATGGTGCTTATTGTGAGTGACCCAATTTGTGATGAATGTGCTGGATTTCCCGAAATCTCTCAAGCACCACGAGAGATATCTCCTGAGGAGGAGGAAGCAATAATATGTGAATTAGCTCGTAATCCTAGAAATCGAGATCACAACGTATCAAAATGTTATAAGGAGGATCCAAGGGTCAGTAAAATTATTTTTATGTCAGAAAATTAGTATTTATAATGGCAACAAGGAATATTATTGATATGATTTTTAACAATAACCAAAAAAGTTTTGTTTTTTTTCCTCACTGTTGTATTTTTCTTAGTTCATCATATAATTCTTCCCTCAAGTTTATTGGGTATTTCCGTGGTGAGTGAATGACAGGGCTAATAATTTCTTTCAGAGATATATGAAACTCCAGAAAATTTTCTTATTGAGTGAACACTCCCTTTAAGATGCTGGAGCGATATATCTCCACTAGCTGTGAGAGCACAGTTTATTAAAATTTGTATTAGGTCTTGGACTTGACTTGACTCTAATCCAAGAATATTGGGTTTGTCTGTCTCTATAATGAAGGAAGTGATATCACCTGATGAAAGACTATTCTTCTTTAAAGTTCCATAATGCTTTATAGTATTTCCTCCATAATCAGTCAATAGGGCCTATTGCGTTCTCTTGCTGTAACAATCCCTTCTCTGGTTTTCTGTTCTTTATTTTATTTAGAAACATTAGCTTGAATCTTCTTCTGGTTCGCTCAGATGGTTAGTCTTGTTTCTTTTATAAAGGCTGCCGTCCTCCGGAAATCCTCCAGGAATCCGTGCAACTTTTCCTTCACGTCCACTGATTTAGGCCAGTACTTTCTTATTGTGTCGCTGTGAGTCAGACATGATTGGAGGATATGCTCTTCTGTTGTATTATCCATTTCACACAGAAATTGACTGGTCTAGCCTACTTTCAATTTTGTGTGTAGGTGGTAATTCAGGCAATTATGTCCTGTTCGGAGACAAAAAATTATTACTTGTTCTGATCTTGATAGGGATCTTGATAGGGATCGTTTGGCGTTCAGTGTTGAATTAATTATTGTCTTCATCTCCTTGTAAGTGGTATCTGTTTCTTCCTGTGGCATATTATGTGTCCCTTTGGCCAGTGCATCAGCAATTTCATTACCCTTGATGTTGCAGTGTGATAGTATCCACGGTAAGACAATATTGTGGGTTCTGGCAAGCAAATCGGGGGATGCAGAGAGATCATTGAGTTCATTGTTTCTAGATGACTGGAGGCTCTGAAGCACTGACAGGGCATCAGTCAGAAAAACAATGTTGGTGGTGGTATCTGCAATTTGTTTCAGGTGGGTCATTGCAATTTTAAGGGCTTCTTCTTCAGCTTTAAAGTTTGAGGAGACTAGGCTGACTGCTTTTGATAATTTTATCTTTCTTACCATTTGGGTTGCTGATAAAGATTCCAGTCCCTCCATTAGCCACTGCATTTTCTGCTGAGCCCTCTGTATACACTTGGGTCCAAATATTGTTTGGATATTCTGTATTAAGATATTGCAAAGTAGAATGCCTTCTTTCTTCTTATTATTGAGAGTCTTTACTTCGGATTCCAGGAATAGATGGTTGAATTGTTGGTATCTTCTGTCTTTGTCATATTGGTGTTGCTGTATAGGTAGGGATAGGTTTTGGTTTTAAGTGAGTCAACTTGTGTTTTCTCTCTAAATATTTAGCCTGGTGGATAAAACTACTTCTTTTCAGTCTTGTTTTAATAGATGGATTCATTCTGTTTTCAATTGGATGGTTTGTGAGACACTTAAACTTTTTTGCCTGCATTAGAACCTAAATTTCATGTTGGTCTTCCGTTGAGTTTAGCCTAGATGTTGTCTCCAATTCCTTGATGGGCATTGACTTCATGCCCCCTGTAATGATTCTGAATGCTTGGTTTTGTACTAAGCTTGATGAAATTTGATGTGGCAGCTGTGCCTTATGCAGACATTCCATATTCAAGAGTGGGTCGAACTCTGCCTATGATAGAGTTCGAAGAACTTGTGAATTTGCTTCCCATGTGGTGCTAGCTATTTTCTTCATGAGGTTCAGACGTGATTTAACTTGTACTTCCATTTTGTCAATTTGAATTTTCAGTGTAAGTCTTTCCCCCGTGTGGATACGAATTATGTAATTCACTACTTATACAATATAACTTAATACAGAAAAGGATTACTTGTCAAACAGAAAAAAATTGCTTTTAGCATAAGCAGAAGGAAAATTTTGGTAATTAAAAAATGTATTCAAAATTATATAACATATAATCCATCCTTATCCATTTTGAACAATTTCTATCAAATTGAATGCAGTACTCTTCAGCTTATAATCCGCCCCACGGTTGACACAGGTACCAGGTTATTAGCCGGAGTGGGTTATTAGGCGTATATGCAAATGGAGGTACAAGGTTGTTTTTTTTAATTACTCGGTTATGCCCCTTTTTTGCAGCATAAACTGACATGACCCTGTCACCTTGTTTCATACACCTTCCTGTGTTAACAGGACTGTTTGGTTGGGATTTTTTTTGTGGTTCTATCTATGCCTAATTTTCTTCCAATCTCTGTAAAATAAACTTTGTTATATCTCTCATGCGATAAAATTTCATCTAAAATCTCTAACATCTTCTTGCTGTCCAAGTCTTTCCTGGATTTAGGCATTTTTCTTGATTTTCTCTCCTTTCCCTATGTTAGTGCAACGAATGTCTTG
>JASKDV010196371.1:0-20567 GCA_032466395.1 Aegires albopunctatus
GAGAGAGAGAGAGATAGAGAGAGAGAGAGAGAGAGAGAGAGAGAGAGAGAGAGAGAGAAACAGTGGGATTATAATATATGCAAAAGATGAAAAGTGCATTTGCTATTTTGATTAATAATAATTTATTTTCTTGATTAAATTTCATATTTTTTTTTCAAAACTGTTTGTTACACTCTTTGTACCTCATTATTTTGTTTTTCTTGTTCATGTCAAGACTGATCCTTGTTATTGTGATTAATACAAACTGGATGAAAGCATTGAATTTGCAAAAATTTCAAAGAATCATTTTAAGTGCGATGAAAAGACTTCACGTATAATAAGTACATGTAATTAACGTTTACCATCAATTCCCTCTCCATTTATCCAATGAAATATCAACCTTTTTTTTTACTGTGATTTTTGAGACAGATGTTTTGACTAGAAATGTATTTGAATTTTTTTATGTGGTAGTCTAAGTAATTTACCCTTCATTTTTTTCATCTGGGTCTTGGATCCATATTATCAGGGATTTGCTGAATCTTATTTTGTTTCTCAACTAACAGAGATTTGTGTTATATTATTGTGGATTATACAATTGAAAGGAATGTTAGTGCAAGATAGTTATATGGTCCCGTAATAATTATAATCATAATTACAGACATTACAATTTATTTTCTTTGTGGAAATATTTCATCATTCCTTGAATGTGAAATCGTCTTGTACATGTGCCTGTTTATATTTTAAGGATCAACTTCAGTAAAAGAGAAAAGAGACAAACATGAAAAAAAATAAAATAAAAATAAATTAGATAACATATACAAAACGATATTAAAAAAGTTTACAAACAGAAATAACTTGGAAGGGGAATTTTCTATCTCTTTTATTCATTTGTCTTTATTTTTTGTGTAGGTTTTTCATAAAATATACCATTTATCACAGATTTAGCATTATATATTCTAAGCACTTATATAATTCTAATAATTGAAATTGTTGAAGACATGCAGAACATTCAGGGTGTTCTACTACCTCATATGCTGGTACTTATAACTTCTGATCTTAAAGAAAGTGATCTTAGAGAAATCTTTTATGGGTTTTAAAATTAATTTTGGAGTCAGTCAAGTATATTCTGTCAAAAAAAATGAGGCATTCTAAAATGTTGGGGGTAATGCTAATCTTTATCGCAACTTTTAAAACAAGGCTATCTCATAGGATTTGTATATCCACTAGCAAAATCATTGATCTTTGAGGATTTCTCAAAGGAAAGACAACTCAACTCACATCTAGCAAAGGATTTCAATTTTGTTTTTTGTAATGGTTATATATAAACATTATTTTGTTCCAAGCAATCAGTAATCCATGAAAGAGAAGGTATTTGTTTGACTTAAATAAAAAGGATAGAGAGGAAGTGCATATCATCAAAATTTCTGTCCACAGTCTATTGTTTAGTATATTATCGTTAACATAAAGAATCTTAAGAAATCGGATAAAAAAGGATGACCATTGTCCTACAAACAGAATCTGGAAACAAGGGACATTTCATCATGCTGTGCTCTCGTTCTTTGTATTGTCATCCTTAGTATCATCTGAGGATAAATATATATTATAAGATGAGCAATTGAAAGCACAAGATGATAAAGGCATACTTTATAACCGCACAAACATACATCAAATGACATTCAAAAGTTAACTGACCCCATAAGACTAGCTGGTTGGGATTGGGATAATTTGAAATTACAAGCCAATTTTCATTATTGAGAGATCCTGAGACAAGAACCTTGTTGCAATGTCAACAAGAACTTACATAGACTATAAATAAAACATTTTCATATTGCATTTTAACCAAAATTTATGACATTATGAAAGAAGTATTCAGTCCTCCTCGATCCCCCATCCACATTTTATGTTTTTTAAAATCTTGCTCTATTTATCAGTATGTTTTTCAGAGAATTTGACTTCAAGAATAAAAGAAAACAAAAGATGATCAACACTCCCCTTTCATGTCATAGAGACATATTGAATTTAGGAAATCACAAAAGCACAATCTCCTCAATCCTTACCAATTAATGCATAAAAGGATTAATAATATTAACAAGATAAATGAATAAAAAGATAATTGATAGTAATGTAAATATTTAGATATAAAAAATTCAGAAACTTGAAGAAACATTGAAAACATGTCAAAGTGCTTAAGATATTAGATCTTATTTTAATAAGCACAATTTAAAACATTTCATACAGCATTAAATTAATTTCAAATATTTAAAGAAAATCATTAATTGGAAAAAAAAAAAAAAGCAAGAAAAAGAAAAACATTACAATTACAAGGCATATAATTTAGTCAAAATACATAAATAGATATGAGTATTTATATAAAAAATTGTTTAATAAGCATTGAATATCTGCATCTGCATAAAGTATTATCTCGTTGTAGAGAATTCAACGTTATTATTAATTAAATTTGATCAAATGGTTCATTGGTGGAGACCTATGACTTAAAGATAAAAGAGGATATGGTAACCAAAAGAGAGGAGTTGGGAGTGACATAGACTAAAAGTTTAAGTAGTAAAAAAATTGCAAAATTTCCTAATCTTTCAGAGATACATTCATAACTAGGTAGATCTTTATTATTCTCTATTCAGTTTTCAGAACTCTCTCTTTAAGAGTTGATGAAATTTTCAATTAGGTTCATTGACATTTGAAGTGAAACGAGATACTATATTGTATCATGGACAGTTTGTCATAAGTTTCACCCCTGTCAGAGCTGGTATTCATTTCATACCTTATTGGAGTAGACAAAATTGTGTAAAGAACTCATTTAAGATATAAAGAAAAGACACCATATGTACAATGCTGACATTTCTCATGAAGGAACCTGCTCAAAAGTCAATGCAGATTGCTAAGATAGAGTTGGTAGGGAAAAGTATGGGGGATGAAATTGGATGAGGCAATCCTGTGCTTTTATCAAAATATGAGATCAAATATTGAGCATTTTCTTACAAAGGGTAAAAAAGCACAGTACCAAAACAAAGTTCTCAAATGTCTGGATGGAAAAAATATTCAATTAATATCTGCTTTACAGATATAATATGTACTTTCTCAAATTGTATGGTATGAATGGTCAATTATAGTAATACCTTCTAAGAATGAAACTTAAAACACAAAACAAACACACAAAAAAACTACCCTGAAATATTCTGCTTTATGTCAGTGAGAGGTAATTGTTGATTAAAGTGGGTAAACTTTCAAGAATGTTGGTAACAGAAAATGTACATAGGAGTTAAAGAGGCAAAACCAAACTAATGATCTTCCGAACAAATGTATTCTCAGTACTCCTTTATGGAGCAGAAACCTGGGCTATGAGCAAAGGGGCAGAGAAAAACGACTTTCTTCCTTCCAACTCAAGTGCCTCCGCAGCCTTCAGAACATATGATGGAATAACTTTATAACCAACAAAGAAATCTTTCAAAGAGCAAATACAGAAGATGTTGGCATGACAGTGAAAAAACAAAAGAAAGATGGAAGCACCTGGGACATGCTTTAAGAATTGGAGAGAACTCAACCACCACAATAAATTTGGGATGGACACCAACTGGAAGTAGAAAAAGGGGGAGACCAAGAACAACTTTAAAGAACACCATCATCAAGTACAAGGAAAAAGGCAACATCTCAGATAACAACCTGATAGAGAAGGCATAAGACCGGCAAGATTGAGAAGTATCCTCTCTGCCCTATGTGCCTGATGGTTACTGGAGGAGTAAGTAAAGAGGCAATTAAAAATTATTTTTTTTTAAAATGAATGCAAAATGTTCAAAGTAGCAAAGTTCATTAAAATAAAAACTAATCACCTAATTGAAAATTGAATCAGAAAAACCCTTGCCTTCGTCTATTTGAAAACATACTTTTTAAAGGTGTATTTTCAAAGATGAAATGGCAGCAAGTGTTTATCCAACAAATTAATATCATACTCAATTGCAATAGGGTTAAGAATTGTAATATTGCAAAGAAAATTTTAAGCCATGAGAAAAAAATTGTTAAAAGCATGAATAATGTAGTTTCATCAAAATTATTGTCATTGAATATGATATGAGACCAAGCTGATAAACTGAAGGAAAATTATCATCAATTTAGAATAAACCTGAGTTAGCGAAAGTGGTTTTTCGCTTGTGGCCTTTCTTTCGACCTTTCTTTTCACGCTTTCCTTTGTGTTTGGAATCTGAATCTGAATGTGAATCCGAATCTGAACTCGAACTCGAACTCGAACTCGAACTTGAACTTGAGCTCGAACTCGAACTCGAACCAGATTTTTTGCGTAAACCTTTGCCTGTTTTACATCAAAAATTCATTGATTATTGGTTATCATTATTTAGGTGAAAAATGACAGAAGTGAAAGATTGAAGAGATATTCATAAAGCGCAAGTGTTACATATTCAAATTGTTTATTTTATTTTATTGTGTTATATACGACAAATAATTTTTCATAAGGAGAATGAATAAAAATGATAGTCCTAAAATGTTCTAGATGCATTCCCTATGTCATGAATGAAGATTGAACTGGAGTTCTTGGACAATAGTGAGTAAATTTCCTTTTGAGCTAATGGAGCTGGAGGTTATAAAGCTTTCATTGATGTGAAACAGGAAACCTTATGCTAAATCACACCCTAGACAAGAGGTCAGTTCATCATCCAGGGAGGGAGAGAGGAACAGGAATGATATTCAAAACTCAACTAAGAAATCGATTGCTCATTTTTCATTATTTTAAGAAAATCTTGATCATAGTTTCTGCAACTGCAGGAGGAAAAACAAAGCACGTTTTGATAAGGAAAAAAAGAACATTTTAAAAAATAAAAAATCCCAGTTGGTGATGATGAGACCCTATTTTCAAACAATTGAGTATCCAACAAAATCTATTTTTAGATTTCCTATTCTTTGCGTTTTTCACCACTGCACCTTGAGACATCTGAATTCAATATCTAATCACTTATCAACGTTATTTCCTCACTATGATTTTTCAAGTTCTCCCTCCCCTCCTATCTTTCCCCCTTCCCCCTAAAACCCAAAGAAAAACAGAAACTAAACAACATTTAAAACCTATTTATCAACATTCATAATCTTCAAAAAAGAGAGACTTACCATCAGATCTTGGTGAACCTGAAATTGTGAATGATGACAATGGTTATTTAGTATCATAAAAGAGATATTGTCATAATTATAGCAAATTTCTATTCAAGATATAATTTTGACAATGTATCACATAGCAACAAATAGCAGAAATTATCGAAGAGACTAAAATGTAAATTTATTCAATCTATCAAAATGCATAACATTCACAAATAGATCAGCTTCATTTTATCTTTAAAATTAGATCATCAAATGTCTTTAAATCTATCACAATCTATGTTTATTGCACATCTGTTTGGAAACTGAAAATAGCAACTAAAAACAGGACAAAATATTAAATAGTGAATATTTCATATTAATTCTAATAGCAAAGTAAGAGTAAGTGTGTCTTTTAAAATTATACTATTTGCAAAATTTGTTGTGAACATATTGGATTAGACAAAGAAAATTAAATCTATGCTTTAAAGAATTATCATATATATGACCTGTTTCTTCAAATGGGAAGCGTTTTAGTGTTTTTAGATATGCATATCAAAGGAAAGTCTCGATTCTGCTCTTTAATATGATACCAAATACATAAAGATTGGACTTTACCTCTGTCACATAGATATGGTGAAAAGGTAATCTTAACACAGAAATCTTAAAAAACATTTACCTATAAACATAGGCATCTATCCCAAGGAACTCTAGAGAATTTCTTATATTATCCTGAAGCAGAATATTATAAGATAGTGTTGTCTTTTGTATTGCTGTTCATGCTTTGTTTGTCAGAAATATCCTTATAAATTATGCATGTTTATTTCAAGCGTAAGATACACATTTTATAAACTGGATTGTTTGGAAATAGACTTAATCTGTGATTTGATGGAAACCATATTTATATTTTTAAACCGTTCTAGCTTAAAAAGCCTTGCGCGACTTATGTTCCCTTTTGGATAAACAGGTTACAAATTTACAACAAGGAATCCATTTAGAAAAGCATCCCTTTAACAAGTCTATAAAAGAGAAAAACTATTGGACTATTTTGAATTCTTTATATACTACCTGAGCATATCATAAAATAGCGGAATTCAATCTCAAATAATCAACTAAATGTCTAATACACATGTATTGCACTTGAGAATGAAGTTTAAACATGGAAAAAAGGGAGACTGGTAACAACATATATGTCAGCTAATGAATTCTAATTTATGTAAAGGTCTCATATTATACATGAGTGCTCTTTGTTTGTTTTTTTATAAGTTCAAATGAATATTGCATCTACATTATAGTTTATATAATTTGTCGTCATAAGCCTTTTAAAGATCTGTTACTGAAATAGCAAAGCACACAAAATTTATTAACCCAAAAGAAGCTCAGGTCCTTTTAAAAGGGCGTTTCCGGTATGATCTGACCACGTGCACGCCTTATAATTTGGTCACAACCTAGTCAATGGCAGCTGTCAGGCGTGCACCAGGCCAATGTCTTCAGAACCAGACCTTGGCTTCTTAAATTGGAAATTTCTGGTTATTTTCCTAAATAACGAAAGTAGTTTTGATTGCATAGTATGTTTAGATTCCAGCCAATGAGATTGCAAGATTTATTTACCTCGGAGCTCTTCCCGCTGAATTGTTATACATTGATAAAGAGAAGCTATTTCACCATGTTTATGTTCAACACACTGTGTGACCTAGATTTTTAATTTGTGAGTTGAAGCCAAGCTCGCGCTGAGGCAACGCTACAGCTATGACATAGAGAGCTTTTCTTGGGTTAAAATTATTATCTGTTTGGCTCAGTATTTCAAACCACCCTCAGATTATGTGCTTTTCATCCTTAATAATGATCTATACCTTTTTCTTCCTTTTTTTTCTCATCTCCATGGGTTGAATCTTTTTCAATGGCATCATCATTGTGATTGTCTGCTGAGAAGTTAATATGTGCAGACAAACAATGATAATAAAGTGATAATTAAATAAAAATTCTAAAACAAAATTAAGGCTTCATGCATTACATGCAGTTACTGTACAAATAGTTGAAAGCTGGAAAACTGTGAAAATAGTTATTCTGATCTCAGCTACTAGGTTAGAGAATGAGTCTAACTCTAAAAAACATTTGCATTTATTTTAAACATCTTTTACCAATTGATAATTCAGCCCTTTTCAATGTTTATAAAAAATACCCATTTTCTTGAATCGGTCATAGACCTTCAAATTGCTGTACAGAATTTCCATTATATCTTATTGACAACAGATTGAACAATATCCACAACAAATAATTAAATGAATAGTTTTATTCCCATTTAATAGCATTGCTTCTACTTTCCATGTGATTGATTCTTAATTAGTCATATATTTCCCTAGACTACTCTAGGCATCCAGGATATTTGAAAGAATTCACAAGCGATATATTGGTTAGAGGGGATAGAAATAAATGAAGTCAATGGAATATCATAATGTGCATTAATAAATTTCTTAGATGTGTTCGAAGAAGAGAGGTCAAAAAGCATTATTTTCTTGATTCAGTGGCTAATCAATTTAGCTGTAAGAGAATCAAGAATATGAAGGAAATATCCTAAGAATATTCTGTTAAAGAGATCATGATCCTAGCTTAATGTGAAAGGAATCAACAAGAAGGCAAATTGAATAATGTATTTTGCAAGTTTCAAATATTCAACTTCATTTTCTTTTAAATAATAAAATCAGGAGAAATATCAAATGATAAGCATTAAACATTAATCAAAATAAAAATACACATAAAGCGCTGATGGTGTCTAGATGACTAAAAGAAGAGACTTTTTCTTTTTACTTTCAGTAGCTGAAAAAATAATCTTAGCTTGACACTAGCAGCCACTATGATAAGGAAAGAAGGGTGGGTGACAGATCAAAGCATGACTAGAATCTAGCTAATTAGCTTAAACTTCTTTAGAATATTATAGGGTACCTTTGCTTTGATTTTTAACTGCTCCTTTGGTTGTCTTTGTTTGCTGGCTCTCTTTCTCTTTCTCTTCTTTGTCACTGCCTTTCACTTCTGTCTCTTTTGAATCATCTTGTTCATCATCATCTGCTTCCTGTTGTTCTCCCTTGACTATAAGACTGTTCACCTGTAAAAAGGACATCATGAGGAGGAGTCTCTTCAAAGTGAGTTAAGCACAACTGTAACAATCTCTATGAAATAGTATGATGGTATTTTTGTACATTGCAAAAAAATTTACCCAGTGCCTTAATCCTAATGCATAAAATATTCATCATGAATCTGACATTGTAAGTTTGAGGAAAGGATGTTTAATTTAATGGATTAATGGTTAATTTTTTTCCTTCTTTCAAGTCTGTATTTTAGAAAATATTTTAATAAATTCTTCCTAGGACATGGCCATATTTGTTCCCAATTTAATCTAATGGTGCAATTTTGCTTCTACATTTCGGCTAAATGCATCCATGTAATACATACAATGTTGACAATGTTGTGTCTATAGAAATGACACCATATCTAAGTATCCATTTAACATCTCAGTCAAAGAGATGATAATGAGATATTTGAAAAAGGTAGCATTTTTCATTAATAAAAAGTTAATAACTTAATTAAAATAATGGTACACAAGCACAGTATGGTCTCTCTAATCCAGACTTCTGTAAACCAAATCCCTCTGTAATCCATACAATATTTTGGGAACGGATTTTGTTGTTATCATTTCTTAGTATGTTAATCCGGAAATTTGAATTCCAGATCCGAACACCCGATTTTGGGGACAAATTGCTACGTTCGCTTCTCTAATCCGAACATTTATTCCACATCAAAAGCAACCAACTGGACATATCTTAATTGATAAGACTTATTTTCATTTGCCGGGTCATCTGGTCATTGTTAAACACAAACGTGTAGCTTTTTCCACCTTATACAACAGGATCACTGTGACATGTATACATGTTTGTTCAATTTTTCGCACTACTAAGAGCTCTATCAAGAATCGAGATGGATTACCAGACGAACTTTTCTTACATCTATGCAATAATGAGACGAGGTACCAAACAAGCCTTCATCTGTTCTTTGTCTAGAATGTAGGTAGGTGCATGTGTCGTGTCATTTACTCATGATGGGTGATTGCGTAAACTTGTGAATGAATAAATCTCTTTTCACCCATGATCAGCTGGATGTATCGACGTAAGAGATGGGCAAAAGGTGTCGTCACTACTCGATATGACTCCACCCC
The DNA here is from genome assembly GCA_032466395.1 of Aegires albopunctatus. Taxonomy (NCBI): domain Eukaryota; kingdom Metazoa; phylum Mollusca; class Gastropoda; order Nudibranchia; family Aegiretidae; genus Aegires; species Aegires albopunctatus. The sequence goes on from JASKDV010196371.1 coordinate 9,284, forward strand.
CTTTCAATCTAGGTGATGGCGCAGGTGATGATGCCACTTCAAATGCACCCGATTTACATAACTCTACGTCCTGAGGCCCTTCCTCAAATGGTTATGCAATGTACAAGTACACGTTGACATTTGGTTGGCAATTCCCTAATCCGAAAAATTATCTGTAATCGGAACAAATTGTCGGGAACGGAGGTGTTCAGATTAGAGAGACCAGACTGTATATGAATAAATGATGTGAAGTCTGCAAACCTATTCTGATGAGTGGAAATTAACAGAATTAATTTTCTCTAATTTCCATCTTTAAATAAAAATAGTGTGAGAATTTCTGAATGATGTTTACCTCCTCTAATGCTTTTTTGATGGCTGTTTGTCCTGATGCATCATTTTGCTCCTCAGCCAACTCAAGAGCTCTGGTAAAAGAGTCAGTGGCTGCCTCAAGTTCACCACATTTCACTTTCAGGGATGAAAGGAAAAGTAAAGGTAAAAATATAAAGTACTGTTAACTTGTTATAAAAGAAAACAAGAACAATCTAAATCATCTTTGATTAGCCTTCACACTTAATCAGATAAGTGTCAAATGAACTTCAACTTGTGATGAATTTCTCTAAAAATGTAACACAATGGCCAAGCATAAAGTGTTGATGGATATCCAGTGTAGAAGGCACTGACTTTTAACTCACTGAGGACCAAGCCTGATCCAGGCTTGGGTTGCAATGATAAAGACTATCATTTCCAATACTATAATCTTAAGCTTGCTATAGCAAAAACTATACAAAGCAAACACAAAAAGCAAAACTGAACATTAAACTACATGTTATGTCAAACTACACGCAGCATTACATATCTCTAAATGATTAGAACATAATATCCAAATGGTGGTTTGAAAAGGCATTAAAATGGATGGTCCCATGGTTTGATAGGCTGGTCCTCAGTGAATTAAACAAGTAAAATATTTATCACCTATAAATGGATATTATCAAGTTCTTACATGATCTAATTTTTGAAAATAATGTCATCAGCACTGAGACACTCATCTTATTACAGAAGAGTAATATTGCATTATCCATGGTTTATATGCATACATTTATATATCACCATTAAAATAATAATAACAATCCTTCCTTAAGATTGAGATATGTCCCAATTTAAAGCATTATAATAAGCTTACCTTCAGATTGAGCTGTAAGGACATAAGCATGAAGAATCCAAGCTGGATCGTCAGCCTCTCTGGCTGCTGCTATTGATTTTTCTCCATAATCTTTTGCATCTTGATAGTTTCCTAATTCTAAGTGACATCGTCCTATTTCATGATATAACCAAGTACTTTCTAACGGTGATTTACTCAGTGGAAGTTTCTTGCTCCAGCTTTATATCCACGGAGGAGAAAAAATACCGAAAACATCTAAACATTTAAACGATCAAATCTCACACAATAAGTTAAGAAGAAGAAATAAGAATACAAAATATTATTACATTTAAATGATTCAATTAATCTATCAATCAAAGTGTTTAATCTTCATTACTTAAATGAAAGTTATGTATATTATTGACCTGACCTGTTTCAAAAAGAACATAAATAGTTTTCTGATAATTTTGTACAGGCAGTACATTAACATTCATTAATTTTTAAATGTATAAATCATCAGCTAAGATCTTAAATTTTTAATGATTAAAAACACACAAAAAACCCAAAGCAAAACAGGTGATAAAAAACATAAAAGTTTTTGGAGACAAGTTGTTTACATTCCTTTCAAAATACTTACATAGTAATAGCTTCCTCAAAGTTACCAAGTTTTGCATGGGTTCTTCCTATGTTATCCAAGGCACGAGATTCTGCTTCCTCAATTTCACTAAAATATTACCCAAAACCAACATGAGTATATTCGACAGACAGATAGGCACAAAAGGCAAAATGGAATATTATTTGAAATAAGATGAATTAATTTCTAAAGAACGTTGGAAATAATAGAATTTATCACATGACAATAAATTATTTATGGTTTAAATACATAATTGGACTGAAAAGTCTATTTGCTAATTTGTTTTTACTTTCACTTAAAGCTATTAAATGAATGGGTACACTTCTCAATACAATTGTTTTGCAAACATAGTAATAATACTGTTATATAAAACACAACTACAGATTAAAGGCAGAATAGAAACAAAAATTCAAATGAAACATTTTAGACTTAAGTTACTTTGAAACCCTCATTAGCATTCTTTTCAACCATAGTCACTTACTGAGCTTGGGAAATTTCAAGATCCTTTTCATGACAGCTTAGAGCTTCAGAATATTTTTCAAGTTCAAAGTAAGCATTGCCCATGCAACTATGCAAGCTGGCTTCAAAAGCAGCTTTATTGCTGAAAGAATCTGCTGGAAATTCTTCCATTTTTTTAAGGGTTTCTTTTGATTTGTCAAGACTCTCTTTATATTGACCATCAGCAAAGGCTATTTGGAGTAAAGATGAATAATAATTCTATTTAATAAAAGCTGGAATGATAAAATTATATATTAGGAGACTGAACATAAATACTGAAGTCCTAAATTGATATATAAAATTATTCTTACTCCATAGAGTGCAAACAATTGTCAGATATGAAAAGCCAAGAAATGAAATAATATGTAGACTGAAAAATAAATAGGAAAGAAAAGAATCTAATAAGGACATTAAATAATGACAACATTTGAGGATACATAGATTTTTACCTTTGTCAATTTTTTCTAAGCGATGCATCACATATTTTTCAGGATTATTAATTCTTCCTTTGGATGATTTTGTTTGTCTTTCACGTTCACGTTTGCGAGCATACATAGGTTTTTGTTGCAGCCAAAAATCTGACCGACCTTTCAAGTATTCAATGCCATCACAAGCCCTGTCCTTGATATAGAGGTCAGTCTGGGAACTATTTTTAGACAAACCTTAAAGGAGAAAATTATGAAAAAACTGATAAGCTTTGTTTTGTCCTGTTAGCACTTCTAACAATCTAAAAGTTTAAAATACAAAATTAAAACAAAAGAAATAGAACAAGTATTATGATAATAATAATAATGACATTATTGTAATATCACACAAAATACATAACAAAATGAAAACCTTCAATGTCATTGATTACAATGTTCCCAAGATTTAGTACTTTGATGTATGAATTCTTAGCCACCATCAAATTTCAATTAAGATTAAATGGAGAAAATAGTGTTTTAGGAATTCCCCACCACTCGATGTTGGACAAACCTAGGATTCAAAACATTGACCTCATGATTTTACAATTTGTTGCTTATTCACTGCCAACTAGATCGAATCATGTTACCATTGGAAATAATTAGAGAATTTCCTTTGTGATATAACATAATCTAATTGGGTTTCCATCTTTGAAATTTTGGAACTTTTTCTACTTTGGAAAATAGAAATTCTGTATCCTTTTCTACAATAAAACGAGTGAATAAAAACAAAACAACAAATAAAAAATCATAGTATAATTATTTAAAGATGATTTAAGTTTGATATTATCTTCAAAGTTGATGCTTACTATCAAATAGCTTTTCCAAGTATTCCTTATCATCGTACAATTGACCGAGAAGCTGTTTTGTTGTTTTTGAATTTGTCTCATCCTTTGGTCTTTTCCGCTCTTTTTTCTCATCTTTTTTCTGAGGTTGGCCAACTTTGGTGTAACCTTTTTGTTGCTTGTTTTTCTTTAAAGAGTGCAAGGAAATTTTTGTTGTCATTATGTGACAATCCAGGCCATTACAGAAAGAAGCATTTCCATGCAATATAGATTGATAACATCTTTTCTTATGCTAAATAATCATTACAGAAAGCAATGTAACGAAATACAATGAGGCATTTCAAGTGTGAGAGGGGGAGGGGGTGTGATAACTAAATCTGCAAAATCTGCCACAATGATCAAAATTGAATAATCTAAATATGCGTTCATAATGAAAAAAGATGTAAAATATGAACAGAGAGGGCCTAGCGCTTCCTCAAATTTAAACAATATCTAGATGAAAATAGAAAGTTATTTTCATTTCATTTTTAACATTAATTTGAGAAAGTCTTAATTTTTTAAGTGATATCTACACTACCGCAAACAATTAAAAATCTCTCTTTCTCTCTCTCTCTCTCTCTCTCTCTCTCTCTCTCTCTCTCTCTCTCTCTCTCTCTCTCTCTCTCTCTCTATATATATATAGAGTATATATATGTATGTATATATATGTATGTATATATATATATATCTCTCTCTCTTTCTCTCTCTCTATCTCCCTCCCTTCCACCCCATAATAATAATTGCGAATTAATCCCAAAAATGACAACAAAAGTAACAGTAACAACAACAAAAATTTAATAAATTTAAAACTTCTCCACCTCCTCCTTCCAAAAAATGAATCCCTGATAACAACAGTCCAAAATGAAAACAATAAAAATCCTTAAAACATATTGAAAAAAAAAAAGAAGGCATAGAAAACCTCAAATAAACATTAACTTCTCGACTGATAAATCCTTTTATTAAACTCAATACTGTTAATATTATTAAAACTATAAAAACAAATTAAGCAAAAATGGATACTGGAAAGCAACGGCAACAAGTAAATCATTTTATCAAATCATTAAAACTAAATTGTTGGGGACAAAAATTTCCAATGAATGTGGAATTAAATTTTGTCTTGGACTACAAAGTGTTTATTTATAGTTAAAAATTTATCACCTATTTTAACTCATTCAATGCTATTGACGAGTTTTCTCGCTGGCCATAAGCCCTGCCCATATACTACTGACGAGTATTCTCGCATTTGAATTTGACATTGCTCTATCCAAAAATATACATTTTCATCCAATCCAACAAAGTTAAGGTTAGCAAAAGGCATCCTGGGTAGGCTTGTTCTTTCTTTCTCTTGTCATTGATACCAGAAATTTTGATGTTATTTTAATGATTTTTTTTCTCCAAATATAGCCAACTTTTCTTCACCATAGGAACATTGCTGCTCAGTATATTGGGGGTGTTCTCTGAGATTGGGCTCAGCACTGAATGAGTTAAAGGATCCTACATCAAACATAAGTATGCAAACTATCCCATCATACATGAAGATAAATTATTGTGCGATGTATCTCAACATAACTTTCAGAAATTACATGGCTATGAGAAAAAGGCCTAAAGGCCAGTGTATAATTTTCTTTTTTCTATTCTCATAAACAACATGAAAATTCTAATTCACTTTTTATTCATCGTCTGAAAACTTATCTAATTTTACAGAGAAAAAACTGTCATATTTTTCACAATTTCTGTTATCATAACTTGATAATAACATTGCAAAGACTAACCAATTACCACATCTGAAAAGCATCTCCAGACAAAATCCCTTAGATTGATTGTTAACAGTTATCTATAAGCTAATCAATTTCTAAACAGAAATCTATTATCCTGGATTATTTTAGGTGAAAGATATTTATGCATTATCCATCTTTGCGATAAGGAAATTCATGTATAAGGCTACCAACTATAGTCACATAAAGCCAAGGTCATCACTAAGTTGATGATTTCATCAAGTTTTCAAGGTCATAAACATCAGAAAAGATTCTGCATAAAAATTACAGCTTTGGAATCCTTTATTGTCGTAAACAACTGAGACACCAGCATAATCCCTTTAAAGTAAATAGATTTATTTTGTTAATGTGATGAATTCTCGGTAAAATAAAAAAATAAAAAAATCCCAAATAGAAATTGACATCTATTGAAAATGTTAAACATGTATTACAAGGAGATAGATATATCAGCTGTAGATGTTAATGAAATACACACTATAATATTTGTCTAATGTTCATTAAAAAGGAGGAAATTATATTGTCCTTAACCTTAATGGGTGAGGTGAAAACAATTCAAAATGATATATTTTAAAGGCTTTCAATTGAATTTATTTCAATACAGTGCATGAATAAAGGAATTCTCATGCTATAAGAGAAAACCAATTTTTGATCCTTTACTGACATCTTAGTTAGGAAACTATTAATGCCAATTTAAAATAAGTATTGTTTTGTGAAATGGTTGAAGAAAAATCAGAAACATTATTTTCCAAGTTCCCAATGGTAAAATATGGACAGGCATAAGTCAGATTCAGAGAATAAATCTTTCTTCTTCAATGATAGTGACAATAGAAGGCATCAGTGAAAATACGATCAAATTCCATTTTTGAACATTTTGACGCATACATTATTCCAATCTCCAAACAGACAAATGTGGAATCTATGTTAGAAAAACAATAAGAATCCATATTCGAGGAATCCAATGAATAGATTCATCCCATTCCCAAATCAGACCAATGCCCCATTTGAAGAGAAATGAAATATAATATAAATACATCACTTACATTTTTCAAAAATGGATTTTGATTGTTCTCTGGTTTTGTTAGATTGAATCCTTAATGATTATTGATGCTGAAATTTTTTCTTTAATAAATGCTAATGTGAAAAATGAAAATTGTTAGTTTTCAAAAACATTAAGAAACTACAATCACCAAAAAGGGAAGGATAAAGAAAAAGGTCTAAACTTTCAACAGCTTCAAGTGATCTTGGCATGTTAAAAGTTCTGATATATTTAAGACTTTATAAAAAGTAAGCAGTTAGATTAAGTGGAGCTAATGGAAATGAACATTTATATCAAAATGAAAATGGAAATCAATTATCAGCTGAAACTAAGAATTATTTTGAAATGAAAAATAAATATAAAGAAAAGAACAACTCTAATACAACTACAGTTATTATAAACATATTGTTACAGGGTATAGATTAACATTTTTGAGGAAGGTTATAAATGTATGGCATACTGATTGATTACCTTGACTTTCTTTTCCTGTGATACAGATTTTATTTAATTTTAGATCGACAGCATAAAATCAGATAGCAAAAGAATAACAACACCTAGTAACCACAGTGTACAGTTAGTTGAGTAAATTATCAAAAAGAATATTGAGCTTTAATTGGAAAACATGGTGAAAAATTAGTTTTTCCTGGGGTGCTCACATCACATTCTTCATTTTGAAAATAAAAATATTTTGTCAAATAAACCTTGAAATCTCCTGTAATTTTTTTTTCACATCAAAACAATCTGATGATATAACACAAACTTAACTGCAAAATGTGCTCATTAAAATTGAAAAATTAAAATCAAACTTTAAAGGTTAAAACACTTCACTTAATATCTTAGCAAACCCAAACCTTTGACTTAGATATCTCTGAGATGAATAAACAAATATATGACATTATTATTCACATTTTTGTATCCTAAACAACTGATAATTCATTAGAAAATGAAGTTTATGTTACGGAAGAGAATGCTACTATAACATAATTTTATAGATTGAACTACAAAATTTAATGAAAAGTATATAAAATATGTCACGTAAAGAAAGGATGAATACAATTTGAGAGACTTGAATTCACTTGAGAAGAAACAAATCAAAAATCAAACATGCCTCAGTTCATTTACATAAAACATCTGTAAGTTTATACATAAACAAGCAGAGAATATCTAAAACACTCAAAAAGATTGAGAATGCATCACTCAAAATACAGAGGCAATGAAATTTAATGAAAACATTTTCACTTATTTAATAAAAAAAATCTTACACAATTGAGCATTCTTATTGGTAGTATGTGAGATGCATGATATTGATAACAAAGCTTAAAGATGTGAGTAAAGACAAAGATTAATAATAATACAATTCATGAATCATTTACCTCATCTTGTTTGTAAAAGTAGGAGAGATCTCCAGTGGCCTCTAATTGAACAGAACTTGGAGCTGTAAGATTATAAAATGGATATATTAATGAAGAAGGAAATTAAAATAACAAAACTTATCCTCATTGATCAATTTATGATGATTAGTGTACTCATTGGTCAGAAATTAATCCATTTGAATAAATTAATGATTATATTGCCTCTGTTACTTTATGAAAACTGAATGAAAGAAACAAACTTACTTCCAATACTGTTATCGATGGCCTCTTGACATTTTTGAATCCCTAATCTGAATTCTTGAAGTTCAGAACGAAGCTTGTTACCACGGTGATAAAATACAAGAGCTGTTTCAAAGTCTCCCTTTTGATACAATGCTTCTGCTTTCATACATAAAGCCTACAAAGAAGTAGAATATAGGTATTAATCAGCGTTCCAAATACCGACTTACACTGTATCATAAAACCCCTTTTTCCTGTAGCCTACTGAAGGAGTAAACTTTTACTGAGACACTTAAAATGGGATGGTTTATTGTCAAATCATATAAAGCAATTCATGCATTTAACACTGAGGATTGGACAACATATATATTTACATTTTATCAATTTTGTTTTTCTTAGGGCCCTCTTTTAATCATCCGTGCTATTCATAATGTTAAATATTGATTCATAATGTTAAATATTGATCCATAAGGAAATGGTATAACGTACAAAAGAAAAATAGATGTTTAAAGTAACACTGTCTTCCTCAAAATTTCACACCAATCAATAAATATCACACTGACCCTGATGTCTCTTTTGCCATCTTCATCTTGCTCAAGAGCAGCATCAGCATCACAAAGGGCTTTCTCTGAGTTTCCCAACATCAAAAAGCATTTAGCTCTAATAACAAGACAAGTTTTGTCACCCTGCTTCATTTCAAGAGCCTGAAATAAATGGTTTAAACATATTGTAAATATTCATTACCATGTTCCTTGGTCTAGATCTAGATCTAGATGGTATAATATGGTTATAACTAGTAGGCTATTTATAGTTATACCTATAATCAATATTAAATAAGCCCATCATGAATGCTTCAGCCCATTAACGTGAGGCATATAAGATAAATGGTGTTATTGATATTCTTAGTCTACTTTATTTAAATCACAAACACATAATAGATTTATAATACCTTTCCAAAGCTTTCAATAGCTTTCTCCCATTGCTTGACATGGACAAAATGTTCTCCCTCATCTCGCAAAGTTTCAAATGTTCCAACCGTTCCGTTTTCATCGGTGCCAGCATCGCTGTCATTGTCACGACCCCTTCCTTTCGGCATTTTAAATCTTTTTAATTCAAATAATTAACACCACATCAAACAAAATATTAAAAACTTGTTAGATCAAGTATCTGAATAATCCAACACCCAAGCACTACACAGGGATGATACACCACTGTCACAAGCTGGAAATAAGTTTTGGTTGTCATGGAAGCAAGGGACACAATCATTCAGTAAAACATTTTATTCAGAGCTGTCTTTAAAATTTTCGACATCACTTATAACTGTATGAAAAATATGAACGTTCAGTCTGAATTGAGTATTTAAGATAAGCTATTCCTTCAACATTAACTTTCCTTTGGAGTAATTCGAAAATAATTATATTTGTTATTCAATGAAAACGTTCGGTGCATAAGAGAGCAATTCCATTAAATTTTGTCCATCACATCCATCCGATAATTAAAATTATGATCCTGTGATTACACCTCTCATCAAAAGTAAAAAAAAAGAACCCTTCGAAAAAGACAAAAAAGAATTGTTATTCGAATTCACAATATTGTTAAATTCTCATATAATAATTTATATGCATAAAACATTAAATGTTTTCTTTTCAAATCGTGACTTTATTTAACAGTATAGAATTTTTATCACACCGGTTTGCATGAGCGTACCTAACAACGATAGAACCAGAATCCGCAGAATGTTTGAGCAAATTGAAACCTAAAACTTAAATATTGTTTCTATGCTGACCTAATGTTTTAATACAAGAGTTAAATATCCATTTCTCATCTTGTAGCTTTTTCTTTTAGTGTGACAATATTAACAGTATCTGATAACTTTCATTGGGGTGAAACTTGCGTGTGAACAAGAAAGGCTATGTACTAGGATCTAGATACTACACTTATATATAATATCTAGATCTAGATCTTTCATTAATTTGTGGAAAAGATTATTTTGTTCAATCATGATAAATCTCAAAGCATAAACCTCTTTATCTGCATCTTGATTGATTACACAATCACAGAAAATACACTTCAATAGCATGTAGATTTCTTTATTCTCTGCTGCGTTCCATTCTCATCCCCACTTCACATCTGAAATGGCATTATTTCCACCATCTGTGGAAAATGAGAAATTTCCTCCACCAGAAGTAGTGGAAAAAAAGCCACCATCTACATTACAGGAATTCTTAGATGCAGAAGGTTTGGTGAGGAAAATTTTGATAATAATAATAATAAGTTGACTTATAAAGCGCTTTACACCAAAATCTCAAAGCGCTGTACAGAGATATATTTCACGCATACAATGACTTTAAGCAACAGACACACACACCCACGCACACACATTGATACAGTTTAAAAATGATACAGGTAACTGAGGAGAAAAGAAACAAGAAAAAAGAATTGCAAAGCTTGTGAGCACATATTTGATGTTGCTTCGTCTTTTTCCTTATTGAATATAACCGTCAGTTTGCCTACCATTGTCTTGAAATTTTAATTTGAGTTATTATATGACAGCCTCAGTGTTAGGTCTTTTTCATTACATGCTTGTTTTTCTATTTATTTTAAATTAACTCTCTTGAGTTACTTCAATTATTTCCAAGACAAACCATCTGAAACAAACTTACTGATGTGTTCCTTTGTGTCTTCATTTTATTTCACATTATTTTTAAATAGGAAGACTGGCCATTTCCAATGACCCTTGAAGGTCCTCTTAATATTGAGGCTGAAGGACTTTTCATTGGAACTCAAGATGATATTGCAGATTTGTTGAATGAAGCTGCACGTATCCTTGTCATATGTTGAAAGAGAATAGGCCCCTATATCATAATGAATGTTTTTGGTAAATTTTAGAGGATGAGATAATTTGTATAAAATTCACTTAAATGACATTAAATCAAATAAATGTTGTAAGAATAAAATCAGTATTGAAATTAATCCTTGACAAAGGCCAAGCTTTAGGGTTGCATATGCTAGAAGAAATGGAAGACAGACTTTCAGGACTTGAGGATAAGATTAATCATTATGCAAATCAGATTGTGACAGATTCTGTCAGGCCATCTCGTCTTGCTGAAAGACTTTTTCATTCTCCAACAAGAAGTAAGTATCCTACCTTCAACTGTAATATGAATGAGAGTACACATTTGTTTTTTAATACTGATTCCTCTTTAATTGAAATATACATGTAACTAATACACTAACAGCTCATTAAGAAAACCGTGGGTCTGATCATTTTATTCATTTATTATTATTATTATTATTATTATTATTATTATTATTATTATTATTATTATTATTATTATTATTATTAT
>JASKDV010196372.1:0-11193 GCA_032466395.1 Aegires albopunctatus
GTAGAAAGTAAAAATAGAACCGTAGAAACAGAACGCGTTGCTTTCTAATTTTGATTCTATTTTAGACCCGTGGACACAGACCTTTAGGTAAGACACTTTGTCCAATCTACCTCACTCGACTCAGGTGTGAATGAGTACCTGGCCGTTACGACAGCGATGTCTATGTCCGAAAATTGTATATGCTCCTTAGAGGCTGCTGGTCTTGTCCTATGTGTTCCATATTGCTGTCGACCAGGGGAAGTGAAAGACTGTAAAAGCCCTTAGAGGCTAAGGTCCCCTGGCGATAAGCGCTATATAAAATGCAATTTTAATTTTTAACTTTTAACATGACAGTCTCTGCAAAATGGTCGTACAGGAAGCTGAGGAATGACAACGAAGACGAAGAAGGCAAAGGAAGAAGGTGGATAACATCAAAGTATAGACTGTGTTAGACGCTTTTCCAGTTACTGAGCAGGCCAGAGACAGACGAACCAGGACAAAGACGGTCATGTCTGCATCCCAACTAGTCTCCCCGACGATCTAATGATCACGGGAAGGAGTGAGTAAGTGAGTGAGTACATTAATCGGCGATGATTTCCAAGATCTAAATTCCCACTCATAAATTCCAGGCCACAACATTTTATACCAGTCATGAAAATGTTACATATCAGAATATTGACAAAACTAGAAGGCCAAGGGACTGTTATCAAGATAGTAGATTATCTCGGAAGTTGAAAAATAAACTGAGACCTAAGGCAAAATTGACTCAGAAATCAAAGAACTTTGACCAAGCTACATCATTAATATTTTCTGCAACACTGTGCCTTCACCTCACGTATGATATACAATAGAGCTTAGACTTGACTTTCGTCGACGGTTATACTGTAAAAGTGTAAATTATAAAAGAAATGTATAGAGGAGATGTGTATAGATGAGATGGGGGCGTGTATGAAAAGACATGGAAATTGGTGGACAGGTTGATGGATAGTAAGTAGTAACAGTGTTTCCTCCTCAGTTCATGTTAAGGCCCTTAGAAGGGCAGCTTATATCGCTTTCATTAGAATAAAGTGGAAAATGCGATGTTAAATCAAATCCTGACAAGAAGCCAATTTAGTTTGCCGCAGGTTTGACCAGCTTTTAGCCGGTTCCCACTTACGCCGGAGTAGAATAAGGCAATCAAGACAAATTGGCATAGCTAATTAGCAATGGACAAATCGCCAATGAACTCGGGTAATCGAGAAAATTTTCCACATAGCGGGATTCAATCCCAACATGTCACCCAGCCGACTGGAGTCTGTGAATGAGCTGTTGGGAATGTTCTCCTGATTGTGTTCGCCACTAAGCCATTGATGCCACGCCCCAGTTCGATGGATAGGCAGATATTATAATATCGTAATACCACTTAATAAAAATAAACTCCATGACCCAGAGCATCTGTTGACAACCGTTGTAGTTAGATAACATTAACAAAACCTTCTTTCAACAAAGGGACTATGGTGTGCCAATGCAAACTTATACAAATGTTGTAATGACACGTAATGACACATTGGGATCTAAAAAATAATGATGCGAACGTTAAAGCAATACTATGCATTGCCATAAATTGACGACGAGCTAAATGGTGAATATGTTAAGTTGCATTAATAAATGGCGCGCTAGATGCAAGATGTAAAAGCTAGTAGTTAATTCGCTTGATTTCCGAATAAAACAAGCAATATTGATTTTTAGTGTGTGAAAACAAAAGAAAATCGTTAATGATGTACCATGTATTATGATAATGACATCAACCAATGGAAACGACCCATGCAGAATGCCTAAGAGCTATGAGAGGCCCAATGACGGATTGACAACACCACTATAGAATTAATCACAGACAATACATGAAATACAAATCAAGGGATTGGAAAACCGACATCCTGGAGTGGAATCACGAAAAGCCTAGCTCTTGTTCTAAATAACCTAGACTTTGATTATGTTTATAAATAGATAGTATATGTAATATGTAATTAAATGTAAAATTTTGACGAATTAAGAGGTGGCTAGCTGCTGAATATTTTATTTCTCTTTAAAGATCATTTATGGTCCAGTATTTTATCATTTTCTTTTCGTTACAACATGGGGTGACTAAGTCTGTATACCGAAAGTCATGAGCGGTGTGTAAACCAACTCTAAAATGTAATCTCATAAATTTCTTTCAGATATACAGGGTGGTACCCAAAAAAAAAAGATAAATGTTTCAAAGTTGGATAACTCACTCATCCAAACTACTATTGACATGAAAATAAGCTAATTCAAAAACATTGTATGTGATCAAAAACTCATGGTCATAGGTTTAACACTAAGCTCGCACCATTAAATCTAAGAAAGTGGTTATATTTCGTCCTAGTCCATCTTTCGCGCGCACCTAGATAGAAAGTAGAGATGGCGATCAAGGTAAGGAAGGCATCTAAGGAACTTTAAAGTTACGCATGGTAAGAAGATTAATTTATTAAATCTAGAATTTGAGATCGTCCGTTATTGTTTACAACTTGAATTTGACAAAAAATTTTGTTTTCACCAATTGCGAGAGCACTGATTATGAAACTTCATTACAAAGGCAAAAATTCCCCATCCTTCGTTAGGCGTGAATTGACAAGACAATCAAACGATATAAAATTATGGTTAGCAATATCTACTAAGTGCATTCAAATTAGTAAAAACCGTCAATCTACAAAATTCAAACCAACGGAATAGTTAGTAGCGAAGATATTAATAATAATAAGACAGCAATGACAAATGCTGCTACCGCCGATGTTCAAACTGTAATCTTACGGGCTAATCATACATATGCCTGCGCTGAAGAGAAAGGCCCACATCAACAAAAGAAAGGTAATCCTTATGCAAAATGGAGCAAATCCAAACAGATGATGGGCTACCACCGCAAAATTGTTTCCAGGTGCCCAATTAATCCTAGAGAGGCACCGGTGGGATGGTCGTCAAAAAAAAATAATAAAAAAGATTGAAACCTATGTCACTTTTTTCTTTGGGGATATCTAAAGAATGGAGTGAATCATGATCCTGTTTCCCTCAACAAAGAACAGTCTAAAAATAACATAATTCGAGAATTGCAAGAAATTGACAGATTAGAAGATTAGATTAGATTAGAAGAGTGTCGGTAGATTTTACTAGAAGAGTGTCGGTAGATTTTATTGACAGATTACAAAGAGTCATTGCAGTAAATGGAAGATGGATGGAGCATCTTTCTTAAATGAAGGTTAATAAAATATTTAAGCTTTTTAAAATATATAACATTTAAGCTTTAGTCTAATCTTTTATAAAATTTGAATTTATTTTAATGCTTGAGACAATTTGTCTCAAATCCAAAACATTCTCGTGATTTTTTTTTCCTCTGTAAACTTGAGATCATTATTTTCTAGGCTTACATTGATTATTGCAATTTCACCAGAATGCTCTAGTTCCGTTTCCGGTCATTGTAAGTTGTAAGATTTCCAAAGGCTGGTTTCTATAAATGTCTTTAAATTTTCTATATTATGTTCTGAAAGTTTCATTAGAATTGAGTTTTATAGTGAAAAAGTTAGTAACATTTATAAGAGTTACATTTCTTCATTCTTCTTTTTTCTTTTCTTTTTTTTTTTTAAATATATATAATCGGGAACAAGATGATATTGAATGAAATTGAAAGAAATAACATATAAATTTAGAGACAATAAAATCACAGCCACCCGTCAAGAAGCGACAAGCGTTATGAAACATCATCCTAATTCGATCGAACTCTCCGTGTAATTGGTCTGGCACTGGACAGCGATGGTTACAATTAATTGTCGTGGCATAACAAACTATAATGGGATAAGTATAAAAGAACATAGTAAGCAAACCCAGAATGTACCTACCTTTCGCGTCTTCTTCTTCTTTAACAGAAACACCAAAATCCGCTCCGTACACATTTGTCACGGGTTGTGTGTGATATCGTATAATCGAAAAGAATATATCTCAATAGTTTATTAAAGTGACCATCGACCTTCAGACGATCGCATCAAAAAGCAATATGATCTAGTCTAGTAGGAGCTGGGTCTGAATTCACGGCAATAATTAACAGCGACATTTTCATACATTGATTGGAGGCCACCTGTCACCCATTGGTGTGACGTTTCCACAACGACAATCACAGGTCACTAACCATGTATTGATGATGACAAGCATCAATACTATTATGATGATTATCATGGAATTCAATCGTAAATAGATATCCGCGATCGAAAGGAAGACAAAAAGCGAGGCGCACGGGAAAAGCAACGTTGAAACGGTCCACTGACACAGAAACTTCATGAACAAAACATTGGATACGTGTCACTTAAAATGTTGAAAAATTCTGATCAACTACAAAAAGGCCTTTACGAAATAATTTAGGTGGTAAAAGAAAGCAAACTTGGAGGTTTCCGAAACACAAAATGCGACCCAATTTTGTGAGGAAACATTGCCTTTCTTTCACATCAAAATCCATGATACATGCATCACCAAATATCAATCAGATTCAAAATGATCGTTTCCAAATTTGAGAATCTCATTGAAGACATCCCATTATTTGAAAGTAGCGAATTTTTAGTTTTGGGTTATATGTTGTTTATCTACGATGATTAAGTTCAGACGCATTATAAGTGTTGTTGTATTTTAAACAATATGCTCTAACCGAACGCATTTCACCTAAAACATCTCTTCATATTAGACAATGAATTATTAAGTGGTCGCAGGTTGGTTGGTCAGTCAGTCTAATCTCACTCTATTTTACTATGTACTGACTCACCAACCCATTCATCCATCAACCGATTTCAAACATCAATCACCAACTCTTCACTCACCAACTTTTTTACTCACAACTCTTAAACCCACCAACTCTTAAACCCACCAACTCTTAAACCCACCAACTCTTAAATCCACCAACTCTTAAACCCACCAACTCTTAAACCCACCAACTCTTTAACCCACCAACTCTTTAACCCACCAACTCTTTCACTCACAGCTCTTTCACTCACAACTCTTTCACTCACCAGCTCTTTCACTCACCAACTATTTCAATAACAACTCTTTCACTCACCAACTCTTTCTATAACAACTCTTTCACCCACCAACTATTTCAATAACAACTCTTTCACCCACAACTCTTTCACCCACAACTCTTTAATCCACCAACTCTTTCATTCACAACTCTTTCTATAACAACTATCACTCACCAACTCTTTCAATAACAACTCTTTCACCCACAACTCTTTCACTCACCAACTCTTTCACCCACAACTCTTTAACCCACCAACTCTTTCATTCATAACTCTTTCTATAACAACTCTCACTCACCAACTCTTTCAATAACAACTCTTTCACCCACAACTCTTTAACCCACCAACTCTTTCATTCACAACTCTTTCACTCACAATTCTTTCGCTCACCAAAGCTTTCACTCACAACTCTTTCACCCACCAACTCACAATTCTTTCACTCACCAACTCTTTCACTGACAAACTCATTCATCTACAAAATCTGTTCGGTCATTTACCCACTAACAATGTCACCCACAAACTCGTTCACATTTCAAATCATCCAAACACCAACTCATTCACACTCGCCAATCTATTTCAATAAACTCACCTATCCACTCACTCACTAGCTAATTACCACACCAACTCATTCGCCAATCCTATTATTCACTCATCAACTAACCGAAGTCCAGGATTTCACCTTAGACACGCTTGTCTTCAGCCAATAGGCCATATGATTAAGCAACCTGGCCGTCGGAATGAAGAGGATAGGGTTAATAATAATTTTTAGTTTTAAAAACGCAACAAATCGACCTTTCATCGAGATCAAATTAGATAGAGCAATTGATCTATCCAATATAATTGTAATCTTTGAGTAGAAAAGTATGATGAGTCAAGAGTAAGGAAAATTGATAGTAGTCATTGTTTTTAAAAGAATGTATACACAATAAAAGCCTTCCCCCGTTAACAGGAAGCAAGTAGAGACAGTGTAAGGATAATGTAAACATGACGAGCAATGTAAAGGATGAAAACATAAAACAAATTATGAAGGATTGGGAAAGAAAAGAGAATCATTCAAATTTTTCAAAATTTGAAACCTAAAGAATCCATTGGTCATATAGTTAGCTCATACGGAATTGTAAGATATTAAAATTAGAAGAGAGTCTTCGTGCATTACAAAGAATTATAGAAGATATTTCCATTTTGTGCATAACACATGAGTTTCATTACCCTTCATGCATCTGAATCTGAGATAAATATGGAATATTAACTTTCATGCATAAGTCATGTAATGCTTTATGCATCAACTGATTTCTATTCCTATATGATTGCCCACAAGCTTTAATTAAGCACTGTATATGAGAGAAAGTAAACAATAATGATAAAGGCCAGCACAAACTGAAAGGAAAGCAAAAGAACTTTCCAAAAGACAAGAGCTACAATTCATGTGTGTATAAGCAGTATTATAATGTACCATAAAAAGTATATGTATAATCTTTCTTTCACTCTATAACACCAAACCCCTCATGTATTTAAAGTGAACTAACTTTTTAAATTTGAGAAAAATAGGGGTATTTTATCTTTGCAGCATTATTTTTTTTTTAAACTTCTATATACGTAAATGAAAGTATAATAAAAATTTAAAAACCCTCATGTTTTAAGCAAAAGATAAGGCCTCACAACCATATTTTCTACCCGATAATATGACTTTGTGAAAAAAGAACCACTACCACAAGGCAATTAAACATACGTTACAGATATATCTTCGCAAAAAATACACCAGCAGTGGTAACTGACATTATCCTTAGTTAATCACTATGAAAATGAAAAGAGAGAAGAAACAACTTCACTGCCATAAATAAACATTCTAAAATCTTAAGTACTAGATTCAAAGTCTGATTACATTTCCTTATGCTTAAGAAACGAGAGAAAGCATACTCCAAGTGCACAAAATACTAAATGAAAGAAATGCAATATTACTACACTAACACACCTGAGTGTTAAAAATACAGAGTTAATTCTTCAACAATATGCTGCATGTGTCAACAATATGATAGATCAGTATCAGTGTTGAAATTAGAAACATGATACTCTTATGCTTGGAATTCATTATCCATGTGAGAAACTATTCTCTCTTTATCAGTGAAAACAATGTATTTTGACATGTCATAGCAAAAACAACTGAGAAGCATAAAAAACATACAGGAATTTATAGAAATAAAAACATAAAGAAAACAATAAAAAAGAGAAGAAGAAAAAATGATTTTATATGATTCTATGATTCTGAACTAAATTGGTTTTCCATGGGCACCATACAAGCTGTTTCCTATGTGGTTTGTTCAATAAGCACAAAACGATTCCTAATGTCTTAATAAAGGACTGTAAAAAAATCTAAAATAAATAAATAAATAAAAGGAATGGATAAAAAGTATGGGAATGGGAAAAGGGTTGGAGAGGGAAGATAGAAATTCCATAACCTTATGAAGCAAAGCATTGGCTGTAGTGGATTGAATTATAAGATGCCAAGACCAAATGATGACAAGATGCTCAAACACGGCACAGGAAAAAAAAACATAAGGGAAAAAAAATAAATAAAAAATAAATTTATGAGAAAACTTACAATGTCCATGAAGTTCTCCCTTGAATTGCAAGAATAAAAAAGGTGCCAAGTCAGTTTTGGTGATACACATTGAAAAAGGGAGAAAACCATGTGGCTACACACCTGTGTCCATTGCAGGTTAATTATCCATAAGGACATGTCATAGGTAATTTAACACTAAGAGATGCTGACTGATGGGAGTAGATCATTGTTTTGAATCATCGTAATCTGTCAATACCATTTTGCAGCAGTATTTTTTAGGAATTTAGATTCCAACGGACATTTATCAAATTCCCAAGCAAAGTTTTCAAAACATTTTGGCCCTATTGAAATCAAGGGCTCAAAAAGTTTTGATTTTTTATATTTCTTGTTCTGAAATCATGTGGGTCATTTCATTGTGATCTAGACAAATATCCAGGAAACACACACAAAGATGCAACTGTCTTTTTGGGATAATGATTTTAACTGAATTTTAGGCAATAGTGCATGTTATCATTTCAAGACATATTTGTACATTATATTTAAAAGTTAAGCAGAAACTTTTGGTCAAAAAGATTAAAAATAAAAATGTTACTTCTCTTAATTATTGCAAAGTCAATACCATTTTCAAATTATGATCTGCTTATTGACATAGTTGGTTTTTATGTTCCCTTGTTTAATATCCACCTAACCGTGCATCTCAACTGGAACATGAATCATTGAATATTACATTCTAACCGCTTAACATATTTTTTTTTCTCCTCAGGTGCTTTTCTTTATGATTACATAAAATAACATCCTGCAGAAAATGCATGCCCCCATATCTTTTAAATATTTCTATTTGAGGTTCTCTCTTTTTATGCATATTTGTCTGTGCATGTCCTTAAATAGATATATTTAAATTACACTTTACATAAATCTATGTAATTTAAGATATTATTTTAGACAGATGAGTTGAATGACATCAATGAGTCTAAAATTAAATTTCATACTAGAATCATTTTATTTCTTCAAAGGAGATGAATAAAAAGTTTATTGTGAACAGACCTTGCTTTGTTGGATAGTTTCTATTTTGTTTTGTTGTTAGTAAATGAAGGAATAACACCATGAACAAAATCATCTGTGGCATTGGAATTTTCAAACATAAAAGCATGAAACCAGTACCTTGAAAATATCCCCTTTGTGATTTTTGTCCACCACGTCCAAAATCCCA
This sequence comes from Aegires albopunctatus, assembly GCA_032466395.1. Lineage (NCBI taxonomy): Eukaryota > Metazoa > Mollusca > Gastropoda > Nudibranchia > Aegiretidae > Aegires > Aegires albopunctatus. The sequence goes on from JASKDV010196372.1 coordinate 8,801, forward strand.
GCTGATATTAGATGGGTGCAAAACTGATTCATGATAACTCTCACATCATGATGAGAAAGGATTTGGTGGAGATAATGGTTTTCATCAAATGGGGAACCAAGCCAGGATGAAAGCATTCCACCTGAAAAAAGATCAGTTAAAGTTATCTCATATTATTTAGTGCTCGAAAATGATACTATTATTATGTATCAGAATATTAGAGAAAAAGTATGCCTTGTGATAATAATGAGAACTCAGAAAATGAATTAACCCTGTTCCAATGAGGCCGTTTTCCATAAAGAGGAAAAAAAATGGCAGTTTTTAAACAAAAAGAATATGAAGATCAAGTTAATCTGAGATATTGTTAATAATTAATATTAGTTTTTTGCTCAGTATATTTATATCTTTAAGTCCATTATTATTTCATGGAAACTAGAATTATGAGTAAAAGTTCATCCTTCATCCCTGACAGTATCCACAGGAAGACTAAGCAAAAAGTGGGAATAGAGAAAAAGACTCCCTTGATATATCACTGCTGTTTTCTAACAATTCTCTCATAAGCAAAGATTTTCTCACCATCAAACTCTTCCATTTTGTCCAATGTTAGTTCATCAGGAACATTTTCAGGAAACTTGATGGCATCCTGAAAATTGACAACTGGGGAGAAATTCTCTGTACTGTAAAGTTTCTTTCTTGGTGCAGAGGATTTGGGGGTACTTGTTACATCTGGCAAACTGACTGCTGCTTCTATGGACTAAAAGGAAAGAAAAACAGATGACCAAAGTAAGAACCATAAACAATCAAACTGTTATCATTTCTTGATGCTAAACAAAAATGGGCAGCTTAGGACTAAAAAAGAGAGGAAAATAGAGTAGCCTACTCTTAAGACCTTGTTGTTGAAATCAGACTAACTAAAATTTTTCATCTACTTATTTTTTTTTCTGACTCTCTATCTCATTATTTTTAATGTGTACAGGTTTGTTTGACAGTGTATATTGCGCTTGCATAAGTGTTGTTTTTTTTTCCTTCATATCTTTAACTTCTTTCTCTGTACGGGCACACATGTGTAAGTATTATGATATTCTTAGGGGGAAAGAAATCTTTGATATTTGCTGTTTGTTATAATTTTGTATAGTAATGCTAATAGTCTCAAATAATATAAAAAGGTGACTACCTTCTGTTTCAGGTCTGATATCTTTTGGATAGTGGGTGGCTCATCATCAATATTGGTCTCATCCACATCAAGATCAAAAACTGACTGAGTCATGCTGGTCCCAAGAGGTGGCTCTGATTGGAATGATATTTCCTTGCCAAATAAAGATTTCAACTTCATTTCATCCATCTGAGCCATAGCCTGTTTCAATTCAAATAAAAACATTTAATATCGGATAAAAATAAAATATTCAAAAGATAAAGATAAGTGAACATTATTAAACTTCAACTTTTCAAATATCCTTTGGTGTGTACAGGAGTCATCTCATGAAAACATAAAAGGCAATAAACCATGTAACTAAATTAGCATGATGCAGTTAAATAGAAGGCAAAAATTAAAAAAGAAATAACAAATTGATATATTCAAAACAAACAACTTTTTTCCCCTTATCATCTTTGTTGCTCTACTATACTGTCAATGAAAATTCTTATCATTTTCTGAACATCCTGCTCCTCATGAATGATCCCTTTTCGCAATCTAAATGCAAGTTTCTTCTTTTTCAAACTTAGGATATTTATTGTATGAATTCCATTCAACTCAATTCATATAACTTTATTTTAAAGAGGTTACATGTTAGACGAAAGCTAAGTTCCTTTGTCATGAGTCTTAATACATTGACATAAGTCTATAATTCCCTCATTCTTAGTGTTGTGACATTTGGCATGATGATGTGGTTTGTAAACTGAGAGGTTAGGAAAGAAGAATCATTCTGGCCTTGATAAATCAGGCAAGAAAAATTATTGTAAACCCCAAACTTAAAAAAGCCAATCAAATCCGCCAGGAGCAATAAGGAAAGCAAATTCCCTTTCTCAGCAATAATTTGTTCAAAGTGTTGACATCAGGTAAAAAGTATCAGGGAATCAGGAAACATAGTTATAGGGACAACTTTATACCAACAGCAGTCAAGGCCAAAAATAGCTAATTGATTCTCATGATGTGTGTGCATCAATTTACCAGACAGAATGGGTTTGTGTGTATGTGTGTGTTTGTGGGACAGGAAAATGTATTTGTGTAGCTATTTTTATTACATGTATTGACCAAATTTTTATTGTGCAACCAAATGACACATTTAATTTATGGACAATAAAGAATTATTATCAATATTATTATTATTATTATTATTGTTATTATTATTATTATTATTATTGTTGTTGTTGTTGTTGTTGTTGTTGTTGTTGTTGTTGTTGTTGTTGTTGTTGTT
>JASKDV010196383.1:0-11193 GCA_032466395.1 Aegires albopunctatus
GGAAGTGGGGGGGGGGGTGTTTTTTGCATTTGTCTTGTGTTTTTGTTTGTTTTGCTGTTGTATGTTTTGATTTTGATTTGGGTTTTTTTTTTTATTCGGTTGTATTCTTATTATTAAATTTATTTTTTTATTTTTTTTTATTTTTTTGGGGGGTGGGGTGGGGGGTGGAGAACAGGTTGTTTTATTAGGATGGGTAGTGGGTCATTATAAATAGTTTACTAGATGCCATTACCCAACTCACAAAGCAAGAAGATATATGTTGTAATAGGCAGAAGTTTTCGCTTTACATTCAGACCTGAGTGGGTTGAGTGGTGGCTGGTTGACTTCTGTCGGTTCGAATCCTTTTTGGTCCAACTTTTTTTTTTTTACACAATGGTTACTTTTCTTCCCAGCTCTCAGGCTGTTGCTGTTGTTGCATTGAATTAAGCAATTTTCACTATTTCGGTGATCTCGGGGCTTTTCAAGACAGTTTAAGAAGACAAGGGTTCATTTAAATGCGTAGATACATATGGGAACTGCTGGATGGTAGATCGTCTCCGATAGGACTTGCTACTCATTATAGATTAGCATCCAGCCCTGAGATCACCAGAGTAGCGGAAATGGCTAATGAATTAAGATGGAAAGAGCAAAACAAATCAGTGTGCCATAAAGCAAATCATACTCAAGCATTTCTAAAAATAAATATACTCCTACCTGCAAAAACTCCCCAAAAGATAAAAGAACAATGTTTCAAAACCTTCCTTAAAACAATTTTAGAATATGAAATTTTGTCTAAGGAACCCTTAATTAAATAAGTTAGAGAAAGTACATTAAAACTCAGCACGATTTGTAATCAATAACACACTATTCATATGAACATGGTAGTACAATACATAACATGAAATAGTTTGAGTGGATACCCTTAGAGCAGTGGTTCCCAAAACACCGTGCCGCGGCACAGTACCGCGAGATCTCTTCTAACGTGCCGCCAATATATCGGTGGCCTGACAACATCAAAAAGATCAAGTTACATAATAAGCAGCCTAACCGATTTCTTATTTCTTGTTATAAACGGTGCCTTTCCTTTAAATAACATTTTTTATACTTGTCTCCTATTTTGTTTAGAACTAGGCATGTAGTCGACAGTTTGTCAAGCTGTATTAGTGAACGAAATAAGTCTAATCACAGGCGGTAAGCATTTGTTTTTGCATCTATCGGCCCTTAGACCATCACATCAATTGTGGTGCCCATTCAGGACCGCAAAGTGGCAAAAAAGAAAATGGGTTTGATCGGAAAATTATGAAAATATAGGCGCGTTTTCCTGCAACATCTTGGTAATCATGGCAACCGGAAAAAATCGGGCTTGATCCCCAACGTATGTGTCAGCAAACCTGTGCCTTGCTTGGACTTGGTCCCCAACGTATGTTTCAGCAAACCCTTGCTTGGACTTGGTCCCCAACGTATGTTTCAGCAAACATGTGCCTTGCTTGGACTTGGTCCCCAACGTATGTTTCAGTAAACCCGTACCTTGCTTGGACTTGGTCCCCAACGTATGTTTCAGTAAACCCGTACCTTGCTTGGACTTGATCCTCAACGTATGCTTCAGCAAACCCTTGCCTTGCTTGGACTTGGTCCCCAATATATGTTTCAGCAAACCTGTGCCTTGCTTGGACTTGGTCCCCAACGTATGTTTCAGCAAACCTGTGCCTTGCTTAGACTTGGTCCCCAACGTATGTTTCAGCAAAACCGTACCTTGCTTGGACTTGGTCCCCAACGTATGTTTCAGAAAACCCGTACCTTGCTTGGACTTGGTCCCCAACGTATGTTTCAGCAAACCTGTGCCTTGCTTGGACTTGGTCCCCAACGTATGTTTCAGCAAACCCGTACCTTGCTTGGACTTGGTCCCCAACGTATGTTTCAGCAAACCCGTGCCTTGCTTGGACTTGATCCCTAACGTATGTTTCAGCAAACCCGTGCTTTGCTTTGACTTGATCCTCAACGTATGTTAGAGCAAACCCTTGCCTTGCTTGGATTTGATCCCCAACGTATGTTTCAGTAAACCCGTACCTTACTTGGACTTGATCCCCAACGTATGTTTCAGCAAACCCTTGCCTTGCTTGGACTTGATCCCCAACGTATGTTTCAGCAAACCCGTGCCTTGCTTGGACTTGATCCCCAACGTATGTTTCAGCAAACCCGTACCTTGCTTGGACTTGGTCCCCAACGTATGTTTCAGCGAACCCGTGCCTTGCTTGGACTTAATCCCCAACGTATGTTTCAGCAAACCCGTGCCTTGCTTGGACTTGATCCCCAACGTATGTTTCAGCAAACCTGTGCCTTGCTTGGACTTGGTCCCCAATGTATGTTTCAGCAAACCTGTGCCTTGCTTGGACTTGATCCCCAACATGTTTCAGCAAACCCGTACCTTGCTTGGACTTGATCCCCAACATGTTTCAGCAAACCCGTGCCTTGCTTGGACTTGATCCTCTGTGATTAATAACTTCTAGCCACTCACTCACAACCAACAATCTTCAAAAATCATATATTGATGGCTGTTGTTTCCGAACACTGCACTGTTAAGGATGTGTCTAGATCTACTCTAGTAGGCCTAGAACAGTAAGCAGTAAGTTCTGTAACTAGACGTAGATCTTTCTAGATCTATAAATAGTACTAAGATGTAGTAGATTTAGATCTAGATCTAGATCTAGTCTCTAGATGTACATTCAGTCTAGATCTAGACTCCAGAACTAGAATCTAGATCTAGCTAATAACTGATAGATATTCTATCGGTGGCCTCGAATCTACCGATAAAGGCAGACAAAGTGAAAACAAACACAAGACTAACTTGAAAATACGTGCCCCGAACAATTTCAGTGTTAGGCGGGCGTACGCGTGCCTAAAAAAACTTCCAATTGATTTCTTCTATTATTATTATTTTTTTTAATGATGATAAAAATACTTCCAGACAGACGAGTCAAACCCAAAACACGGGATCTTACTCAGCCCTACCCCTGGACCGCCTGTCGACCATGTACGAGGCCGTGACGTCATGCATGACGGAGTACTGCCTGATTGTGGCTGCCAGTCCCCATGACGATAACACTGTGTCCATGGTAGGCTCGATGACGTCAACTGGTCAAGCGTTTCTATACAACTACGCTGATGTCCCACTTATAAATGGTGGGACTCAGTGGAATGTCATCCACACGTTAAAAGGTGGGGGGTGTGATCGGGGAAGAGAAGAGTGAAATGGTAGATATGATGATGATGATGTTTACGGTGGGGATGATGATGGTGTTAGTGGTAGTAGTGGGGTTGATTGTAGAGGTGATAAGGGTGATTGTGATGGTAGTGGAGATGATAATAATGCTGGTGATGATGATGATATTGATGATAATATTGATGATGATAATGATGATGTGATAACGATACGTGATGATGATGACGATTATGGTGATAACGAAACTGGTGATAATGATGGTCATATTGATGATGATAATGGTGATGATAATGATGATGAACATCATGATAACAACAACAACAGTTTTTATCATTGTTTGCTTAGTAATGTTCCGGTTTTGATAACAATCATTAGTTGAAAGTTCTATTTCCTCCTTACCCTCTTTCCCGTGGCCTCCTCACCTACCTCCTCTTTCTCCTTATCTCCTCATCACTTGACCCTCACCCCATCCTGCCAGCGTATGAGTCCATCCAAGTCCTGGCCAAACAAGACCTATCAGGATCAGCCATATCCAGCACCAAGCCGGTGGTAGTCATAACCGGAAGTGATTTTGCTCAGGCAGGAGACACAGTTGGCAGTAGGGTAAGACAATATTCATCACACGGACTACAGCAACTAATATAATTAATTATAACATGATATTAACAAATAAATAAATAAATAAATAAAGCTTCTTTGACCCTAGGGTATTTTGTCTTTTGGTTTCTCTCGAAGTAAGACCGAGAGAAACCTATCGTCGGCCGCAGAGCAGCGCCGCCAGGGAAATAGGGGTAAATTACCTTGCCTAAAGATAATACTAGATGCCGAAGTGGGGTTTGAACTCAGAACCTCCATGTTACTGTGCAATGCGACTATCCACTCGGCCAACTGTCCCTAATACTCTTTTTCAACTGCGCGGGTGAGGAAAATACGTGTAAAGAGGCTTTCCCAATGACTCAACTTCGGTCTTAGCACCAGCGGGAATCGAACTCGCAACCTTTCGACTGAAAGCCGACCTCGCTAACCACTCACCACGACGCCACACTAACTATCGTAACTAACCTTAACAACCCACCTCTATCAATCCACCCGCAATGATTCTCAACTTTTAAAAATAATGTCAGGGTTGTGACTTCTACCCGATTATAAAGTCGTAACTAATGTCGTTTACACCCGATTGGAAAGAAGCAAGGTGTCCAAAATGTGAAAGTTCAGACTACGGAAATGTCGTGTTTTGAAAACGCCTGGCAAAATGGAAGATTTAGCTAATTCCAGCATATGTCACATGTGAACCCCATAACTAAGGAACAACAAAAAAAAAAACAAAAAAAAAAACACACCACCCCCCCCCCCCCCCCCCCCCCCTAAAAAAAGAACAAAACAAAAAACCCCATAAAAACTACAACAAAACAACAAAAATCAAACACACAAAACCAACAACAACAAAAATAAAAGAAACAACAACGAAAAAAACACACAAAAATAAAACAAACCCAAAGCAAACAAAACAAAAACAAAAAAACAACAACAACTAAGAAACCAAACTAAACCAACTACCAAAAATAAAAAAACAAAAAACAAAAACAAACAATAAACATAAAAGCGAAACAAAAGCACTACTCACTCCTTCCACCACCAATTGAACTCTTGTATCCATAAGGCCCCTGATATACTACGTCCGTCAAACTGTTGTCATCAAACCGGTGTTTGAAGGATACAAACCGAGCGGGCTTTAAGTACAAATGAAATAGAGACTTGACGAACAAACAAGTTATAGTACCTCCTGCACCTGTTCGGGGACAGCCGGATTAAAGGCTGATTTAATGCTCACCATTGAAGACAACTTAAATATCAAAATTTTATGTAAAACAAACATGCCACACAACACACACCTAACTCTTACTTTTTTACCTGGTCACACTCGAACAATAAAATATAAACATAGCTAGATCTACATAATATGCGTTGTTTTTTTCTTGGGGGGGGGGGGGGGAGACAGATTTAATAAGTTTATTACACAGAGTGCCGAGATTATCTGGACCACCATATGTGAAAACCGATTTCGCACTTTCAAGAACGTTGGTTCATTTTAATTTCTGACGCTGGTAAATCCGCCTCACGGTAGACAAAGCAATGATGCTCAAGAGAGGCCATTTCCAAAGAAGGCGGAGTCAGATATCAACTCAGAAAATATGTGGCACTCAAGATAATATCATTACTAAACGTTCGCAAATTGTTGTCATACGTTATTGTCAGCTTTGCTCATCACAAAATGTATCAACTCATCCTAAAATAACTCAATCCTGGTTCTGTTTTCTTTTAGGATGCTTCCATTGAACAACTTCCACCCTTATACCTTGACCGCCATAGAAAACAATACGCCATTGGGGGTTTTCCCGATGACGTAAGCAAAGCGTCACGAGTTCAAATACGGATGCTATACAAAACAACAACGGTGAGGTACGATGGCGAGCAGGAACTCGTTTCCAAGGACGACCACAGTGAAATCGTGCATGCCAATTTGGAACGGCCGTTGATCGTATCTTCAGATAAAGATATGTCAATCACCGTACAGACTCCATTTGAATTTGGTAAGTCTGTAAATAAAACATAATAATGAACAAACACTGCAGTTTTTATCCAATCTCCATATCAAGTTCTATCCTATCTTCATAATATTATCAAATTCTTTCTTATCTACACATCAAATTATATCCTATCTACATATCAGGTTGTGTCTTATCTTTAAAACACTTGTAATATTAAATTCTATCTTATCTACACGTCAAATTATATCCTATCTTCATATCAAGTTCTATCCTATCTTTATATCAAGTTCTATCCTGTCTTCATAATAATATCAAATTCGTTTCTATCTACACATCAAATTCTATCCTTTCTACACATCAATATTTATCCTATCTACACATCAAATTCTATCCTTTCTACACATCAATATTTATTGTATCTACACATCAAATTATTTCCTATCTACATATAATGTCAAAATATTCTATCCTATCTTCATATCAAGTTCTATCCTATCTTCATAATAATATCAAATTCTTTCTTATCTACATATCAAATTGTATCCTATCTACATACCAGGTTCTATTATATCTTCAAAATACTTGTAATATCAAATTCTATCCTACCTTCACAACAAGTTTTATCCTAACTTCATAATAATATCAAATTCCATCCTTTCTTCATACTAGGTTCTATCCTATCTTCCTAATAATATCAAATTCGTTTCTATCTACACATCAAATTCTATCCTATCTACACATCAAATTTTATCCTATCTACACATCGAATTCTTTCCTATCTGCGCATCAAATTCTTTCCTATCTACACATCAAATTTTATCCTATCTACACATCAAATTCTAACCTATCTTCACATCAAATTCTTTCCTATCAACACATCAAATTATATCCTATCTTCATAATATTATTAAAATCTTTCCTATCTGCATATCAAGTTTTATCCTGTTTTCATATCAAACTCTATTGTATCTTTATATACAGTAAGTTCATCCCATCTTTATATCTAATGTATTTATCTATTAATATCCACCATTATATTATTATATTTAGTTCTATTCAATCTTAATGATCAGTCCAGTCTTATGTTTAGTTTTTTTTGGGTTTTTTTAGATACTTAACAAGCAAATAACGCACCACTTCTTGAGCGTCTGTAACATTTAACTAGGAGTCAATTGGGAAAAAATAACATGACAGATACACAGTATAGCTTATTCTCAATCAGGCAATGTCAAGAAGAATAATCAACTTTGGGGCATGATATACTGGAAAGATAAAAGTATGTCTAGATTGATGTTACGCAACACATGAAGAGCATTCCTTAACAAATTATATGTCTCGGTAATTAATGGAAAACAGTTCTGCGGGCTCTTAACAAAAGCATCTTATTGAACGGATATCAACATTGAGACAGGATCACGGTCTAGATCTATTGATAACTTTTATAGATTCAATTCACCTCGTATTGACACATTCTTAGGAAAATTCTATTTTACTGCTCACATCACAATGCCTCGATTATCTGACTCTCAGAGAAATCATGCAGTGGGACTTCACATTGCTGGATGGCCAACTCGCAGAATCAGTGAGCATTTTGTTTGTAATCATTCAACGATTGTCCGTTTGATTCACCGAAATAATGCAACTTTTAAAAAGAACACAATTTCGAGGTTCTCCCATGGCTATCCAAGTCTTCCGATCTTTCGCCAAAAGAGCACCTTCGGGACTGGATGGAACACCGTGTTTGCGACAGATACGTGGAAAATGTTGAAGATCTCGCTGCTGTGTTGATCCAGGAATGGAACAACATTCCTTAAGATATGTCCGAACCTTACATTCGCTCCATGGAATACAGAATAAAACTCATTTCAAAGGCCTGAGGCGGATACACCCGCTATGGATTCATTAACATCGTTGTGAAGGGTAGGAATAAAAAGAGCTCTTTTAAATAATTAGAATTTTTTTAAATTTTACTACTGGTAAATATTGCATTCTTATAAAAAAAAGGTGTATTTGCATGTAATTGAACAAAACCCCTGCGAAACTTTTTTTTGATTTTTCACATTCGTAAAGAACTTAGAAGAATTCAAAAACTGCTGCGTTAACTAATTTGCTAAGTATAGTATCCAGTTCTAACCTATTTGCATATTAAGTCATATTCCATATAATATAAATTATATCCAAAATCAATGTACAATCATTCTTATTTTGATGTACAGATGTATCCTGTTCTATGCTCAGTTAGTCAGAAACAACGCTATATTAGAAATACTTCATTGGGTAACACTACACCAAAGAAGAAAAGAGCAACGCCTTGTAAAGATGTACGAGATGAGATTCAACTTAATAGACACCCCTGCATATTCTATTTCCCTAAATCAACATAAAACAAGGAAAAGCAACTCTAAGAAACTAAACCATTTAGAATCAATACAGAAACATATCAAATTCTTTTTTCCCCATCGATTGGAATAAACTACCAGAAAAATGCATCATGCTTAAATTGCTAGAGGTCTGGTTCGCTAGTGGTAGAGGCTCAATTCGGTATCAAGAATATAACAGCAGACAATACTATAATTATGTTGTCAATTCCCTAGACATTGACACAGCAGAAGAAATACAGTCTGTTCTCACTAACTACCCGAAACCATGATAAGTATTGTCCCTCTCGAAAAGGCGTTGATCAAGACATACGGAAAATATCAGGCATAAAAAGGATGCCGAATTCCTAAATATACATAGCTAAAGATAAGAAATTATCAGCTCTAATGAGGAAAATAAATACCCTTAACGACGATCCGCATACCCTTAAGCGGGTACTTTTCTTGTTCAATCTACCCTCCGAGATTCGATCTCTTTTGGCCGGTAGAAAAATAGATAACATTGAGGAACTGACAGAAGTAGCGGGCAGTATCTGACAGGTAGAAACATAGATAACATTGAGGAACTGACAGAAGTAGTGGGCAGTATCTGGCAGGTAGAAAAATAGATAACATTGAGGAACTGACAGAAGTAGTGGGCAGTATCTGGCAGGTAGAAAAATAGATAACATTGAAGAACTGACAGAAGTAGTGGGCAGTATCTGGGTAGCCTGGAATGCAGAATCCATTATCCAACACGATATATGGCATCGTGGTCATTTGGGGTAGACATTTGGGCTGGTGATCAAAAGATCCCAGGTTCAAATACCGGTTGGGCGCGAAGTTGAAAATTTGGGAAAGACTCTTTACACGCATTTCCTCACCGTGCCCAGGTGTGAAATGGGTACCTGTCTAGTGTGTAGCGCCTTTATTACGACCACACGTCTGTATGCCCCCCGGGGGGATGAGAAAGATTTTGGATTTAATTGGCCTGCCAGGGAATTCTGTAAAGCGCACTGAGCACATTTAGAGGAAAAGCATTATATAACACGCTCAAAACGCTCATATATATTACAGAGAATCCATCTGTGCAGGCCATGAGCTCTAGCAAACAACATCAACATCAGCAGGCCCGTTCTTTCAAGCTTAAAGTCATTACAGTTCTATCTTATCATAATGTATAGTTCTTTCTTATCATAATGTACAGTTCTTTCTTATCTTAATTTACAGTTCTATCTTATCATAATGTACAGTTCTATCTTAGCATAATGTACAGTTCTATCTAATCATAATGTACAGTTCTATCTTATTTTAATGTACATTTCTATCTTATCATAATGTACATTTCTATCATCACAATGTACAGTTCTATATAATCGTAATGTACAGTTCTATCTTATCTTAATGTACAGTTCTATCTTAACATAATGTACAGTTCTCTCTCATCATAATGTACAGTTCTATCTAATCATAATGTACAGTTTTATCTTATGTTATTGTACAGTTCTATTTTATCATAATGTACATTTCTATCTTATCATAATGTACAGTTCTATATAATCACAATGTATATTTCTATCTTATCATAATGTACAGTTACATCTTATCATAATGTACAGTTACATCTTATCATAATGTACAGTTCTATATTATCATAATGCACAGTTCTATCTTATCACAATGTACAGTACAATCTTATCTTAATGTACAGTTCTATCTTATCATAATGTACAGTTCAATCTTATCTTAATGTACAGTTCTATCTTATCATAATGTACAGTTCTATCTTATCATAATGTAGAGTTCTATCTTATCATAATGTTCAGTTCTATCTTATCATAATGTACAGTTCTATCGTATCATAATGTCCAGTTCTATCGTAATGTCCATTTATCTCTCTTAATGTCCAGAGGTAGGCTCGTGTCCCCAAGGCTGGACATATTATTCCCAAGAGAGCGTATGTCTCAAAAAGCCTTCAAATACAAAAGCTTGGGATGACGCCAGGGAAGCTTGTATCGATGAATATGATGGAGCCGATTTGGTCACTATTCGAAATGAAAGAAAGAACGACTTTGTTTTAGGTATCGATTTTGTAATGATCTGTTATCTATAATGCCGATTATTGAATTATTTGTTATTTAGTTGTTTAGTATTTGTTTATGTATTCATCTTTATCAATACCATTATAATTTTGTTATTATCGTTATTATAAATGCTATAAGGGATTGTTATTTAGTCATTTCATCATTCATTTGTTGTTCTTTTCTCTTAGTTTATTATCTTCCTTCATTTATTCATCCCCCTCCTCCTCCTCCTCCTCCTACTCTTTCTTATCATCATCATGATCATCATTATCATTACCATCATCTTCCTCATCATCTTCGCCATCATCATCATCATCATCATCATCATCGTCATCGTCATATCATTATCTTCATCATCATCATCATCATCATCATTATCATGATCTTCATCATTCACCATCGTGATCTTCAAAATCGCCCGGTCTCCCCTTGAGAGAAGCCAAAAGACAATCTTCCCTAGAGGACAAATAAAGGCATTTTTTTAAAAATTATTTTATATACTATCTTAGTAAATATAGATAAACATGAATTTCTGAAGCTTTCGATCTAGTTTGCATTTAATTGAGAATGAGGTGCTTTGATCTAACAAATTGGATTTGAACCATAAGAGGATGGAACACGTCATTTCTGAGGGACTAAGAGAGATCTAGATCTTTTTACCTATTCTATACATATTGTTTCTATGATTAATTCATTACAATTCACACCTTATTATAGAAGCTGAATACTTCAATTTTGGTAGTTCCACTGCGATAAGAATCTAAAATAGATGTAAGTTGTTGCTCTGTGCTTGATCTGGATTGGATCTAGGCCTAAGGTAAACGGAGGAGAGGCACCATGAAATTTTACTTATGTTTTTAAGAAACTTTCTAAAAAAATAATTAATTTAATATTACTATTAGATCTAGATCTATCATTATTATTATTATCATCATTATTATTTTTATTATTATTATTATTATTATTATTATTATTATTATTATTATTATTATTATTATTATTAT